>WFMF01000669.1:0-73972 GCA_011033025.1 Beroe forskalii | reverse complement strand
GGACTTTTGAACTTATTCGCTGAATTGACCCCGATACGATGATGATGTGATTCTGACTTTTACAAATCACTGGCAAATTTGTTCAAAATTCTCGCCTGTTTCAATTATGAAATTGTGTACCCATTATTCATAAAAAATTGAGTCCGAATACTTAAGTTTCAAACCGTCTACTTTGATTGATGCGTATATGGCAGGGTAATAATACAGTAAATACACACTTGGGTGTGTCAATTACCATCGTAATTGCACTCGCAAGCTCGTGCAATTACTCCAATAAATGCACTCGCAAGCTCGTACATTTATTGCATGAATTCCACTCGCAAGCTCGTGGAATTAATGTGGTAATTACACACCCAAGTGTGTATTTACCGTATAGTATTAAATGGAATCTGCGTCATAGAGTTGGTATGTGCACGTAACATTATTCGTTATGCTTGATTTGGTGCAAAGTGGTGTCAACGTCATAGACTTGGTATGTGGAATGTGCAAAGGCCGCTGTTCGTCATGCTAAAGTGGTGTCAACGTCATAGAGTTGGTATGTGCACGTAATGCTATTCGTCATGCTTGATTGGCTACTGAGTGGTGTCAATGCCATATATAAAGGCATGTGCTGCAAGTCAAACCATCAGTTCGTCTCGGTTAATTGTTGTTCCGCTAGTAATTCTTATCGTGTCGTTAACTTGCCGTTGTAAATAAGGTACCGTTGTTAATAAGGTACCGTTGTTAATAAGGTACCGTTGTTAATAAGGTACCGTTGTTAATAAGGTACCGTTGTTAAAAAGGTACCGTTGCTAATAAGGTACCGTTGCTAATAAGGTACCGTTGTTAGTAAGGTACCGTTGTTAGTAAGGTACCGTTGTTAGTAAGGTACTGTTGTTACTTAAGTACCGTTGTTATTAAGGTACCGTTGTTAGTAAGGTACCGTTGTTATTAAGGTACCGTTGTTAGTAAGGTACCGTTGTTAATAAGGTACCGTTGTAAGTAAGGTACCGTTGTTAGTAAGGTACCGTTGTTAGTAAGGTACCGTTGTTAATAAGGTACCGTTGTTAGTAAGGTACCGTTGTTAGTTAGGTACCGTTGTTAGTTAGGTACCGTTGTTAATAAGGTACCGTTGTTAGTAAGGTACCGTTGTTAGTAAGGTACCGTTGTTAGTAAGGTACCGTTGTTAGTAAGGTACCGTTGTTAGTAAGGTACCGTTGTTAGTAAGGTACTGTTGTAAGGTACCGTTGTTAATAAGGTACCGTTGTTAGTTAGGTACCGACGTACCGTTGTTAAAATGTACCGTTGTAAGAAAGGTAACGCTGTTTATAAGGTACCTTTGTTAATAAGGTACCTTTGTTGATAAGGTACCGTTGTTAATAAAGTCCGTTGTTGATAAGGTACCGTTGTTGATAAGGTACCGTTGTTAACATGGTACCGTTATTAACACAACAGGCCCATTTGAGACATCACAGGTCATGCTGTTTAAAAGTTTACAGAAAACCAAAATCGTGTCAACTATAGCAGTGCAGAAGTCAAATGTTAAATAAGAATGCCCTATCTACCTACTCACCCTCGATATCCCCAATAGTTCCCCCGAGCTCTATAACACACACATCGGGCACCTCCCCTCCCTCACTAACAGGAGTAGCAGCCACTCTGCTCACCCACTCCTGTATGGTGTCTGTAACGTGGGGTACTACTTGCACTGTCTTACCCAGGAAGTCTCCCTTCCGCTCCTTGCTGATCACCTGCAGATAGGGATCGTTCACATATTACGTAATCAATTTTTGGCCCATTTCAACCCCCCTCCCCCTCGTAATCAAGTTTACAGTAGTTGTATTTGTTAAAATAACATGTAACGTAATCATTCAGAAACACCCCCCCCCCTCTAGACTGATTACGAAATATGTGAACGATCCCATATGAATAGGTGCTAACTCTCTAGAGTTAAACGTTTAACTGATATACGACAATTGCACACCAAAACACTGTGGTTCTCGAGCGCACAGGAAAAATAGGCGATGGTTAATGGTTAGGGTTAGGGTTAGGAACGTGCCTATTGTTTCTGTATGACCGAGGGTGCTGTGTGCAATCGTCTGGCAGCCGCTCAGAATGGCTGCTGGACAGCTACGTGATATGATGTGATTATTGGGGAGTAAGCTTTCTAAGGGGTCTTCGGAGTGTCGATGGCAAATATGGAGTTTTTGGCTTGAAATGACAGAGGAGCATCGCAAAAGCAAAATATTCAGTGTTCACAGATAAGGAGGGTAATACAGATAAGAAGGGTATATGACCACAGTCATTTAATTAAAGTAGTAACAATCCAAAATAAGGATAGGTGCAACCCGTTCTCTCATGGCAAAGAATTATTACAAAGTTTTCTCAATCATTACTCTTGTTAACATATGATAATGACGTCTTTTTGAACTGTCATGGTGTGTGAAAAATGGGGATTTTTCTAAGAAATCACCAAATTACAACCTTTATAGATAAACCTCCTTTAAGGTATATTTCACTGAAATAAGCTGTATTTGAACATCACATTTACATGACATCAATGATAGTTCAAGATATCATGCAAGCACATTTGCAATGGGTTGCTGCAAATTTGTCTTGCAACTTGAATAATAATAATAATAATAATAAAATAAGGTGGCTTCAATGGTCACCCAACAGATGAAACTAAAGCTTTATACTGTAAAACATCATGCAAAATTAATTAGATACAAACCCACATTTTGATAGATTTTCCCTGTTGTGATGTTGTTATCCCTCTGCAATGTTATGTCCAGAAATCTCTCGTAGTTACCAAGATCAAGATCGACCTGAGAATGAAAAATAGTATAGCACTTTTGCCTCTGATTTAATTTTTCCAATTTTTGGCTGCCAAACAATTGATGGCGTTTCTTTCCAGAGTTTCTTAATCTACCTTCCTGAAAACACATTATTCATATGATAAAACTTCTCCATTTAATAAGGCTAGAAATTCTGCAAGAGCAGTTTGAAGAATACAACCTATCACATTTCAAAAGGAAAGACTGGAAGGCAGAATAAATTTGCAATAAAAGGAAGGACTGGATTCTAATAGAAAATCAGTTGATTGGTGCAGAATCATTTGATTCAGTATAGATTTATGTGGGAAGTTATAGGTCTTTAGGACCCCTGGCATAGTAACATGTTTAGCTACTTTCATTTCATTGAACTCCCAGTTGAACCAAATTAAATTGGAGTTAAAAAATCTATTTCTCACCTCACCACCATCATCGAGAACAAAAACTTCTCCATGTTCATATGGATTAAAGGTACCAGCATCTATATTCAAATAAGGGTCAATCTTTATAGATGTTACTGTCAGTCCACTGCATTTCAGAACAGTACCTGGTTTGACAAACATATGAAATAGTATGAAACACTGTCATTGATGTCAATAAATCATTGCAGCCGATTATTATTATTATTATTATTATTAAATCTAACAATAGCACATATAAGCATATACATACTATCATACCTCTTCACGTAGGCATAATATACACTTCTGATAATTCTATTAACTTCAGATCACTGAATCAATAACTTGATAAACTAGTTAAGTCCTTGAAAGGAGACATAAATCATTTCGCAGCCGAGATTAAAAGTTCTTTTAACTCAGTATTCAATGCACATGCATAAAGTAAAAACTCATTAATTTATTATTTAATCTAGTGAATCTTCTTCGTAGTACAAATATAGTCATCTTTGTAGTCAAGCCACAGAACTCTCCAACAACTCCAACCATAGTCTTTGACGGGATCCATGAAAGAAATGCCTTCATCAGAGAGCTAGGCAGATCCAAATAAAGCATGAGACACCAAAAATGATATGGTGTACTGAGAGCTAACACTGTGGCACACGGACTTGCGACCGTGTTGTGGGGTTGAATGCATTTGACGGGCGCCCAACGCTCCCCCAACCACAAGATGTAGTGTGTTAGTTTCAGAAGCTCCAAGTTTATCAAGGAAATTAAGTTCATCAATGTCTTTATCCAGTGTAGGGAAGATAAAGTTCCATCTGGTCCTAACAAGATCAAAAGATCAAGTTGACTGTGCTAACTTGTAAACATAAATCAGGCTGCGACTCCGAATTCTAGTGAATCATCAGAAATTAGTGTATTTATGTACATTCTTTAATTGTAACAATTAAGATATGCCATCCATCATAATCGTATATCTCAAATTTGATTTATAAAGAAGTTTTAAACTTAACAGTTTTGTAAAGATTTAAACTTTACAACACTACTCTATACCAAATTTGAGTTATATAGGTTAAGAACTGTGATTCAATATCATTTATTTATAAAATTTAGTCTCTATTAGTTACTTACCAATGCTAGAAGATATGACACCTTTTCCAAGTCCACTAATTACTCCACCAGTCACAAGGATATATTTCATGATGCTTCTGGAAGAAAGTTTAGAAAGTTTTGGAAATGAGTATGTACTTCTTTGACTAGTGTTAGAACTCAAAGAGATATGAAGATTTCTTCTATAGTATAATATTTTGTCATACAACAACACAATTGGATACAATTCCTCGCCACATTTACTCACTCATCATGTACCCTAACAAGGTACTCGAAATACAACAAAGCAACAATAAGTTTAAACATAAATATTGTACCACATGGAGGTACCAATCATAAACTACATAGAGGCAGGCTCATTTCATCATAATATACACAGGTGAAAACTTGCATCTGCTAATATTAAGTCATAGCATATCAATTTTAAGAAAATACAAGAAACATTATCTGAAAAAATTATCAAATTATGAAAGAATGTATAGATGAGTATAAATATCTATACCTTTTTTCCTTACTATAAAAGGATTCTAAAATAGTTAAATAAAATAAATAAAAGAATTTCACCAATTGGGCAACACAATTCAATGCATATCATTCTTCAAAACACTTAATCATTTGAGTAATTGAGTATGTACCTTGACATGGTACTCAGAATTAACATATTCGATCAACTGAAAATATAGTCTACAGGGTAATACATAACATGCTTTCACCATCAGCTTAGATTAAATAAAAACATTTGAATAATTTAAATGAAACAAGGTGGGATACTTACCCATACATGCATATAATATTCAATACATGCTATAAAAACGCTGTTATACAATTATAAGAACTAGTGCGCGGCGTGTTGCCCTAACCAAGGCCCTGGTTTCAATTTCGCGCACAGTGTGCGCGGCACGGTGCAAGCGCTAAACGCTTCGTGATGCCCCTGGTTCGGGAAAAGCGGCGCGTACAGTGTACACGCCCCTATGCGGACTTAGCTTAGGAAGCGCGCGGTGCGCTTCTCGCAGACGTAGAAATCAAGCGCGCGTCGTGTGCACATGTGACATGGCTATGATTTTACATAGACAGTTCATGCATAAATGTTCTCAATGAGAAATGGGCACCTGATTTGATGGTCGTAGGATGTTACCCTACCCGCGCGCGCGGCGCAACGTTCCACATTTGGACGTCACTTTGCAACCTCGCCCATCCAGTCAGAAGAAATAGACGGGGCAACGTCCGTTAAAGTTTTTTGTGTCTATTACAGGCTTGATTTTAACAGTTTAAAGTTTAAATGGCTGCCTATGTCAAAGGGCTCGTTTTTGAATGGAAGCCATTTCATGATTCTTATCAGTGTTTTGAAGTGTGATGGGTCAATGCCATTAGGTTTATACTATACTAGTATACTACTATACTTTACATACTATACTACCTATTGTTATTACCTGGTTATTGACTATGTGAAGAGTGATGGTTATATTCCACTTTGCTCATCCCATGAGGAAAACAATAAAATGGGTAGAATTCTAAGAATTAAATGATTGAAAGAGAAATACCCATTCATTTAAAGTGGCTTATAAACTACAAATATGCTATGATGAATTATTAGCTGATTTGCACACAATAAAGACATCAATCTGAAAGAGATATCCAGATATTTCTGCAAGAAATTTCCAATTTATATGTTATATGTGTTAGAGATAGCTGATAATTTGAGATATTCCCAGTTTATTTTCACTCCTAAAACCATTTTTGAATGTCCAATCAATTTGAGAAATGAAGTTTTGACGAAGTTTTGTTATTGCAATGGATCATTCTGGGGATAATGTGGACTTGTGGGATAAGTGGATAAAGAGGAAACTGAAAATTTTGTGTTTTCCAAGCATCAAGGATTTGACTGTTGACCACTGTGAATCAATTGAAAAGAGTAAACTTGCAGCAATGCTGTGTCAAGCATTTGTCCATATATCAGACATGCACCGTACTGTTCAAGGGATGGAAGAGGAGAATCATAATATACAGACGAAGTATGATAAGTCTCTGAAGACTTCTCCACTCAACCAAACCTCTGATGAGATGGTTGTGCTGCAAAGGAAGCTGATTGAGTCTCGGGAGAATATGATACTGCTTCAGAAGCAGTTGCTGGAGTTTAAAGAAGAACAGTTGTGTGCAGTCACATCATGTGTCAAGTCATCTGTCCAGGAAACAGTGAAAGAGGAGTTCAAGAGCTACAGCTCTGTGAAGTCAAGACAGCAAGGGCAGACATCAGTCACACCAGCCAGCATAGTGTCTGTAGTAAAGAAAGTTGTGGAGGAGGAGGACAGGAGCTGTAACATCATGGTGTTTGGTCTGGCAGAGTAGGACAAGGAGGACCTCAATGTGAAGATATGCAGCATCATGGAAGAGATTGGAGAAAAACCAAAGATGGAGGTTTTTCGAGTTGGCAAGGTTAAGGATGGTAGACCTCGGCCTGTAAGGGTTACCTTGACCAGTTCCACAATTGTTTCAGATGTCATTTCTAAGTCTCCCCAACTTAGCAAGAAGGACAAGTATAAGATGGTGTTCCTGTCTCCAGACAGATCCTACGATGAGAGGACTGCACAAAGGACTCTAGTAGCAGAGCTGAAGAGGAAGAAGGTTGATGAGCCTAACAAGCAGCATTTCATCAGAAGCGGGATTGTAAACAGTGTTGAGAAGATAGTGTTATCAAGCACCTGAACTCAAGGGTGCAATGTGCTCTGATTGTCAATATTCTATGGATTTTCAAACAATTTTGATATGCAATATACATAGTTATATTTTGAGTACCTTGGTAAGGGTACATGCTAAAATGATAAAATGTGACAAAAGTAATTTTTATGCCTAATTGAGTTGCTTTATTGCAAATACTTATCTTATCTTATCTAATTAACATTCTTAATACATTGGTCTATAGGCACTACAATGGATGCTGGAGGTGACATAGAAGCAGAAGGAAGTCATTGGTGTCCCCAGCATCGTAGTAAGAAGTACAAACCATCACAACTTGCAAAGCTCAATCCTATTGAGAAAAGTCGCTACATGTTTGTAAGTGCAATTCATCAGTTAATCTTCATTTTTCATGCAATTACTGTACTAAGATGAAACTAAATGTGATTCTTAGTACAGCCACTAGGGAAACAAAATTTTTTTTAGGGAAACATTTTAGGGAAATTTTTTTAAGGGAAACACTATTCATAACATTTAACATGCTAAAATATCATCCAATATATTCAAATAGGGTCGGGCATGTTGCCATCAGCTATTTGTTTTGCTGATTATTTGCTTTGCTACATGAACATTGGATGTGTACCTTCTTCTCTTGGTTGTTTCTGGGCTTCAATGTCCCACTAGTGTTAAACTTTGAATTCAGTATTAAAAACCAAAAAAAGACATGGTACTAGCTAAAGCATTTTTTCCCTCCCCATTGACCTTTTTGTGAATACAAAAAGGCAAATGAGAGGGTTAGCAGAGATCGTGTTTGGGAAGGTGAGAAATAGGATTTGCATAGCAGGTCCAGATTTGCAATACAACTACTGTAATTTCTGGAAAGTGCCCGGAAAGTCCGAGGGAGATATGTCCACAAATTTTGAGGGAGATGTCCACAAATTTGAGGAGATGTCCTCATATTTGAGGGAGATTTCGTCAACAATGGTACCATCAAGCGGAGTCGCTAGTAGCAACCTTAATTGCTTAGCGCAATTGCGGCGCTCACTCCGCAAGATTAGGATGGATTTTCATATCGAGCAGTTTTGTGCGCGGCGCTGCGGCTCAACATCATGCGTGGCGCGCTCAAGTTAAGCTTTAGTTGGCCGATCAAATTTTTAGCGAAAATTCAAGCGCCGAGTCAACACTTTACCAATGTTTGAAATTCGAGCAATTTTGAACAATTTATGGTGGAAAAACAAATTACTGTATCATGTAATTGCGTATCATGAAATTGAATCATCAATGCTTGTTGCTCCAAGTTCAACCGTGAAAACCATGACAAACTACGGAGTTTATGAGATAGATAACTTCGCGAAGTAATTCAATTGCGTTGTTTAAAAGCTCATCAACGTGGATCGAAGCTGCCTACGTCCCACATGCATATAGAATTGCACGTTTCTAATAATATCTTCTTCGAGCTCGGGGGAGGGAAAATAAGCGCCCGCAGATGGGTAACGGGCGCAATTCTTGTTTAAAGCTAGTTACTGGCTAAAGCTAGTGTTAAACTTTAATTTCAGTATGAAAAACCATCAAAAGACATGTTACTGGCTAAAGCTGCTGCCCTGAAGAGAGTCAGGATGGATGTTAGACAGAGGAATGTGTAAGTCTTTCTCTTAATAATGTCTGAATAATGTTTAAATGTTTCAAATTGTGATACTTTCACTTTGAGTATGAAGAAATTTTTATGTGAAACAGTGCACAAAGGTATCAAGACGAATAAAACGACAAAAGAGATGTTAGAAAATTCATTTTAACATCAATTCGGTACATTAAAAACGTTTCAATATGTTCCACGTATCATGTTCACATATCATGGTCAGTTGGTCACAGAAGCGAAATACTGTGGGAGACTCTCGGGATCCTACGGGAGTACCACGGGAGTCCTACGAGAGTCCTACGGGAGTACCACGTGAGTCCCCCGGGAGACCTACGGGAATACCATGGGAGTCCCCTGGAAGTCCTACAGGAGTTCCCCGGGAGTCCTACGGTAGTACCACGGGAGTACCTTGGGCTGGGAGTCCTTCGAGAGTCCTAAGGGAATACCCCGGGAGTCCTAAAGGAGACCCCGGGAGTCCTAAAGGAGACCCCGGGAGTCCTACGGGACTACTACGGGAGAACTACGGGAGTCCTACGGGAGTACCAACGGAGTCCTACGGGAGTACCACGGGAGTCCCCTGGAAGTCCTACGGTAGTCATACGGGAGTTCCACAGGACGTTCCGTTTCGGGATGGGGGCAGGGGCTAGCAATAGGAACTTCGTTCCTTGGCAGTGGCCAGCTCAAGGCAATATCCGTAATGCTAAATCCTGCCACTTTATCCTACCAAATTTTTAACAAAAATCCTGAAATTTTTGTTATTTTATTCCAGTCCACGATCAAGACATTTTAAGTGAACGGGAAAATCAAGGACTCCGGGGGACTCCCGTAGGACTCCCAGGGTACTTCCGTCTCCCGGAGTCCCGGAGGGCTCCCAGGAGTCTCCCGCAGTAATTTGCTCGTTCATTGTGAACATGATACTTCGAATGTATTGAAATGTAACTAATGTACTTGTTGTTTTGATACTTCGCCATGAAATTAATAACATATGACCAGGAAATATTTGATATAGGTATTATAGACAAGGTTTGATGTATTGTAGATAAGGATTGATGTAAAATAGATATCGATGAAAACGTTTGAAGTTTCTGTAAATTGGTACAGATTGCTGGATCATACAAACTAAAATCACCATAAGGTCCATGAATAATTGTCTTTGTGATGTTTGCAAGGGTAATAAATGGAACATTTTCAGTGAAGTTGAGACAAAGAGGATGGTCGAAGTGCAGAAGCAGCAGGTGGAAAAGCACAACGAACTCATTGGACAGCTCAAGTAATCTATATTTATGATTTGCAAGTGTTCGTGCGTCTATGTGTAATGTGTATGCAGCTTTTATAGGAAGTGTACTTAACACTTTAAACGGCTGTTGTTGGAACCGCTTTAGAAGTCTTTGGTCGACAGAACACGACCAAATGGACCAGAGCACAGAAAAGCATAAAGTTTCCAATCTTGATAATCGACACTCTTTTCAATATTCGAATAGTGACGCATATACCATTTTTCAGAGCTGCCGAGGCTAGAAACAGGATTCGTTTACTCAGAATCAGATACAACAACATTCGGGTAAGCAAGCAAATATGAGTTTTATAGATCATGCTAGAGATCCATCATCCAACCCTCGGTATCATTGATCATGACGTAATTTGTGGGGTTGCTAATAGCTATTAGCTATGGGGTTTTGACGATTATCGTGCTTTTTTATCCGGAAGCTTATGATTTTTAAAAACTGTCTTCTCGTGATGGGAGTTCGGGGTTTACTGTTGAGGTGTTTACGTTGAAACGATAAGTTAACATTGCTGTTATGAAACTGCTCTTCGGAACACGGAATTAGAGCAGATGGTAGCCTACCAACCCACATCCATACGAGCTGTCAGATTGCAAGCTCTCGTGCCACAGAAAGACAGCTTCCTGCTCGACAAACACGACATCATGCTCAAAAACGATGTGAGTACACGATTCGTCATACGCAAGCCTACAATATCAATTCAAATTCATCTGCTTATCATCGGTGATGCGAAATCGTCACGACACGAATCTTTGGTCAACCCACGTTATGTTTGGTCAAATGGTTCTGTGGAGTGTGGATACTTGGTGCTTCATAATAAAATGATCGTATGAAAGTATACCAATGACCCCCTGCTGACCCCTTACTGACCCCCTACTGAGTCCCTGGTGAACCCCTACTAACCCCTTGCCGGGGGTCATTGGTATACTTCCATACGACCAATAAAATAATGTGTTGATAATGCTGCTTTTCTCAGAGACACCGAGTTGAGGAGATTATTGACGATGAGGAAATGGCTACCACCCAACGAGACCTGACCTGCATTTGATCCCTTTACTGGATGCAGGGCTGGTTAGATGGCAAGGACTATCGTCATGGAGAGCACTGTAAAAATCACTTAATTTGAAACTTTTATATTACAAAGATTAAATAGCATAATAATAACTATGTAAATAGCTGTTATATACAGGAGGGGTGTCATTGTCCATTTTGTCCGGAAATCTAAAATACATCTGGAAAATAGAAACTGAAAAACGGACACGGAAACTGATACCCCCTCCCATAACGTTTTCAGATTTTTTGAAGATTTTGATGAATTTGAAAGTTTAAACTACCTTAGCAGTCAATAGTGTGAGAAGTGAATTAAGTGCGATAGGAGAGTTCAGGGAGAGAATTAATTTAAGTGTGGGCAGTGAACTAAGTGGGCAGTGAAGCAAGTGAATTCGTGAAGACGTGAGCTTAGTGTGATGCTACAAATTCTATGGTAGTTATGAATGCTCGGAAAATGGCAAGTATTCATACTACTTGACCATATCCGACGGACATAGTCAATTAGTATTTCAGAAAAAATCTAGTGCAGATTGTGGTTTAAAGAAAACTTGGTGTCGAGCAGAACTAGGGTCACCGTAAAACGATGTTGGAGTGAACTTGATATCAGAATTTTGTGGTGTAGGAGTCAGTGAATTTGAGTCAGATATACGCATAGTCTGTGTGTGCTCTTGAAATTTGTCATTGGATCGACCATTGGACATGGATTTTGCATTCGATATCAGAAGCCTTGAAACGTGCCATCAACACAATCCTTTCCATTACCTCCGTATATTTATATCACATATAATACTCAGTGCTCCATTCGAAATGTACTGCACGCTAAGGTGGCTGATATGTGTCAACGTGAGATTGACATGCATGAGACCAAACTATACATCAGTACATGATATGTTTGATGTACAGATCGCATATTTTATAGCATAATATTCGATTGATCAATGGTAAGCCGTTTTTGGATGATATCAGAGTTTGCCTAGATAGAATTATAAATACAGTGATTCTGAAAACCTAAATGTAGTAAAAGTTTCAGTGCTCATCTCAAGTAGAAAAGTTTCCTATCAGTGATTATTTAAAGTTTAAATTAATATGATGATTTATAAACTTATAATTATTGCGATTGAATCATGGTATGTTTTGAGGATTTGATAATTAATTCCCTTGTAAAGTATGTATATATGATATATCCACCTAAGTTTAATTTAAACTTATTTGAGCAGTAAAATCTTAAACGTTTATTAAATGATGCTACAGAACTTTTCTTTCAAAAGATTTTCTAAATTTTTCTACATATGAATCTTGTAACAAGCACCCGCTTTAAGTTTTCAGGCCCTAAATTATTTTCAAACGGGGGCTTGCAGTTTGCACTTAAGCATTACATGTCGCATAAATTTCATGGTTCCTGTTCACTTTGTAACTATAGATTCATTATTGATCATGGTACAGTAGTAAATGTGTAGATTAAAACATTCAAATTTGCAACATTCATTGTACTTTTTGTTATTACTGCATCTTTTGTAAGAATAAAATGATGCTACTTCAATGGTCCTTGAACTCTCGTTCATATGGAAACGATATAGCAATTTTCATAAACATGACACAGCTTAGCTCTCATGTAACAAAATATTCGAAAATTAGTGAGGCAGTCGCAGTTCAAATGTTTTGCTTTTGTAACGCGCATGTACATAGCTTTGGTATGAATTTTCAACGAGTTTATAGAGTGTCGAAAAATACGCCGCGCGCGTGGCTTGTTCGCCGCGCACACATGTTTTAAAGCTTGTGCGTGCGAATTTTATTCCTTAAGAAAATTAATTTTAATTAGTATGGAAAAAATCTAGAAAATTTCGAATCACATGTTAAACTTACAAAAGCACGAACCGAAATAATTCCGTACATATTTCAGATGAAGTGATATTTGAGATGGAGTACTAATATCCATTTTTCAATATAGCTCAGCGTACATGATAATGGCCATAAGATATGAAAAGAAGCCACGATGGGAAAGACACGGCTCAGACTTCATACGGAATCCTCAGCTCATTCGGAACAGGTAACAACTTCAACCTAGGTAATATTATAAGTATGGAGGGGGGGACTTTCACCTCAAGACAATTGACCTCACACATTCACGCAAAGATTAGGGTTTGGATAATGTTCAGGGAATTGGGCAAGATTTTAGTTAGGGTCAGGACAGATATTAAGTGCCGTGGGCTAAAATGTCCTAGGGTGAAAAGTCACGGAATTCATACCGCCCATTTTTGCACACAGAGAGCCGTCACATATTAATTACGTCAGCACTTTTTGGTCATAAAACAGGTAGTTCAAAACATAATATCATGGACAAAAACGTCAGGAAATTTTATCCTAAGGATGTGATTTTGATGACGTTAGCATAGTTTGAACCCCTCCATCCACCTGTCATCATCAGTCAGCATTTAGAACCCCCCATCCCCCAATCCCGTCGAGTGATGACGCAATATGCGACGGCCCCCTAAATATATTTATTGTCTGCATCCTATCACTGCAGGGGCTGGCCATAAATTGTCTCAGGAAACTCCCATGGTGTCTTTTGGAGGAGTCAACAGTCGAGTTCATCCATGATCTTGACGGTTCTAAGTATTTCGGTCCATAGTTTTGCAGCGTTTACTGCAGCTAATGTTGCAGTCCTGTGGAGAAACGGGATCTTAACGCCAAGTCTACTGTTCTTGAAGAAGTCCATGGCAATGTTGTTTTGGGGAGCGTTGGTGGTATATTTTCCATGCATGGATGATCAAGTATCTCTCTTTTCGTCTCTGTAAGGAAAGAGGACCCAGCTTCTTGATCCTAGGCCATGTATTCATTCGGTGGGTATACTGCATCTGGATGTCCTCTATTAACTGGTTACTCTTGGATGTAAAGAAGATTCCAGAACATACAGCAGTTTTCAGCACGGCATCTGATGAGTGTCTTGTTGATTTTAACCATGACTGGTTTGGAGCGATTTTTGAATACATCCATGAATCACAGTTTTTGCATGCTGGCAAGTTCATCTATTTGGAAATCCCAGGAAGAGGGTTAGGAAACGTAAACTACGAGGAGGTCTCAAGCATTCTCTGAAGGTGATAGGCTGTGTCCAGAGGAAGTGGTGTTTTCTGCAAACTCAGTCATTGTGAAAGGAAGGTCCGAGAGCAGCTTTGGTTTTGGCAGTCAACTGACTGTACTCTTGTCCTGTATCCTTGTTTGAATTACAGATACCTAAGTGTTTCATATAATTCAAGTAAGTGTAGGTAACAGGCGGAAATTTCCGTCAATTCACATAGTTCTCATTTGTTTGTGTTGGCTGTAATTCTATGGTGAGTTAATTCAATGTTTAATAGAAGATTGTATATTACTGACTTATATTTCGAATGATAGAACGCTCATATTCATGAAAGGTTTAATACCGCTTGATTTTAAAAGTGCTTCTATTGTCGAAGCTACCTCCAATCTCCATTGCCCTCGTTCAAGCACTCATTCCACCGTTGTAGTTTGTACAATCTAGATTGAAATAATTCCTGCTTTGCTAGCCTATTTGAGTAGGTACCTACATACATAAGCAAAAGTAAACTTAAAAGGTCTACCTCAACGTTCCGTCACTAAATTTGAGGCGATTGAAATTGTAATTCCCGCTTCACTGACTCATCTCGGCGCCAATAACAGAATCATCTACCGCCAAACAGATCTGTAACTTGTGGTATGTGCCTCAATTGAGGAATCTCCTGGTATTTTAGCCCTGGGGTTCAGTGCTCTGCAGTCGGGTAAAGTTACTGAAATGTCTCTAGTGGTTGAAAGAATGGGGCTTTCCTGTCTTCGGTACCTATCACGCCCATTTTTAAAACATGTGAGACACTTTCCGTAGGATTTTATTTCGAGAAATAGTGCACAGTCCTGCGCAAGTTGAGGAATTATCCAATTAAAGTATCCTATCACATTCATTTTCACACCGATGTGTAACTACCTAATGGGTATAGTTGGTACAGCAGCGATAACGATTTAAAACTGATGACGTTGAACCGCCTATTTTCGCTCCCGGGGAATAAAAAGGAAATCAAGTGACATTAGTAGTCTCTTCACAATCAAATTTCTCAATGTTATTCGTCTTCTAGGGATTTTATGGTTTGCCAAGGCATAAAATATCACTTACCAACACTCGCACGCGTCGTTAATAACATCAGTTTGACAAATTATCGTTTTCCATATAAATTATTTATTGAATCATGTAATACAGATTATTACATTAACGGATTCCGCCGCGTGTGTTACAAACCCTGAGGGCTTGAAATCCGTGCGCTTCTTTTTCCTCATTCTCCTTATTCTTTTAACTATGCGGTGGATATTATATTCCCAATTACCTGAAAATTTACAGAATATACGAGTTCTGTGGTAATTAATCAGTGCCAATTTGCCAGATGCATGTAATGGGGTTCGGATTTTGAGAGTGCAATTCCTCATTCTTCCTCATTAGCGTAGATTTTGTGGTGAGTTAATTAATCTCAACTTCGTCCCTGATTAGTGATTGGGGCTCAAACCGGCCTTCCATAATAACACGTTGACCAAAAATCTATCTCATACTATATATCGCAACCACAGTACATGGTTATTTAGATTTGATGAATATATTGTAAAACCCGTGGACAGCATGACGCCTCCAAAGCCCCACGTTAACCCCTGACAATGACGTCACCCAACACACCGTGAATGGCGTATGAGGTCCGGTGTAAGCGTGTCCCAACTGACATGGGGTATTAATGAGTGGGGTCATGTCGGGGGCCCTGGGGGCAGGTCGTGTCTCCCCAGCAATTATAATAATCCTCTGCCACATCACCATCGCCACCTTGCTCCACCGAACATGTGACTTACTTAACATATATACTATACTCCTTCATCAAGACACAAAATAGTTGAAAGCTTCTTTTTATATTGAAAGGTTCACCACTTCGACATGTATTTAACAAGAATGCATTTATAGATATGGTGGATGTTATAATGGAGCTTGATAGGGTGGTTTTTAATGGGAATCTTAGGGTGGTGTCTGGATACGTAGCGTGTGTTTTTTCAAGTTATATCTGGCTGTGATTTACTTACCATTTTATGACGTGATTGGTGATATAAATTGTAAAATCGCAATTCAGTATATCCAAGTCTGCCGCAAGAAAGAAAGAAATTAATAAAGAGATCAATTATAAATGACGTTTTCAAGTAGGGGATCTGAAGCCGGATGACAGAATCACGTGGGCGGTGGGGTGTAGCTAGAATGATAGACATTGAACATGACGTCATTATCATAGTTTTTAGTGTAAAATTGATGAGATCGCAAGGCTACCTTTCTTTGCGCGGCCCATATTAACCAGATGTTGAGATCTATGGAGTGGTATTAGCATGCTGATGACATGGCCGCACTTTGAACTACGTCATTGGATGTACCAACTGGTCAATAGAAGGAGGATTCGGGTATTGTCCTGGGTATTGTTTGAGTTCAATAAAGAGTTTACAGTATGAATAATGCGGTAGTGATGCGATGTCAATTCAATCCTTGAAATCCATATGGAATACGGAAGTGGAACTTGGAAGTGTACCATTACGTAGTCAAGGAAATAAGAGATAGTTTTCTTCTTTTCTTGTCGTATCTCAATCAATATCTCCACATACAAAAGCACCTGGTTCCCTTTCTATACACAAACCTTAACCCTGATCAGGCTAACTCCCATATGATCAGTCGTTCTTCCGTCACCAATAAACCTCGTTAAACCATGATAATGACGTCACTCTCAACCGTTTATACGCTTATAGTACCACTACGCCAGGACCCATGATCAGGCACCGCACTCTAAACCAGGAATCATTTGTAAGCACTAGTTTAGTCAATAACAATTTCACTAATTATTGACCGATCAGATGACCGGGAAGCCTGACAAGTGGGAGGGGTTATCGCATTACTTCTCTCGTCATCAGCTCTTCTAACCCCCGGGTGTGTTAACAAGGGGCAGCTTAACGTCATCAACTCACCACTTTGTGCTATGATAATGACGTCATCCTACCCACATATAGTTCTCCTGGGTTACTATAGCCCGCAGGAGCAGTACCCCTAGCCGTCTAGCACTTTCTGCTCAAGTGTGCTAAGGACCTCAGCTGCACACCCTCAAGACCAGCCCAGGGCAAAGGGACCAGGGCTGGTTTATGACGAGATCAGGGCAAAGGGCAACTAACTTTTAGTGGTTCTTTGGTCTATGGACTACCAAAAGCCATCTTTGGGAGTATTTATTTCACGGAGGATGAGCGAGTAAGGGCAGATACATCCCTATGAGTTAGGCTGAGGTAGAAGTACCACCATCACCTCATTAATATCACTAATCTCATCCACCAAAAAGCCACTGAGCTGCCAACAAATGCAGTGCGATTCTTAAAGCTGCACGATTCTTGTTGCCCCAAGGCACTAGGAACTGTCTCAGGGGAATATTGACTATTGAGGCCTTTAGGGTCTGCGTCAGTACTCTGCGTAGTGCGTACCCACGGTTCACACAAGCAACGACAAGCAATAATGACACACACGCCTAGATCCATATCTCTCTCGAATACAATGCCCCTTCTGAGCTCTGCAGTTTTGAGTTGACTTCACACTTGTGACACGCAACAGTACTTCTGACACATGTCACAGTATGTCACGTTACAAAGTCGCAATGTTTACCCCAATTATTAGCTTCGTATACTGTAAACACTCTCCCTTGCAGTCCCTGCCAAGAAATAGGCTCTCATTCGTCATCAAGTCTAATGATATGACATATCGCTCAACCGCCTATTATTGACTCATGACGGTAGTAAATTGGGAGTGGGATATGATGCTTGACTCAGGAACTTTATCCCTGGATACTGGATAGTATCACGTGATGTGTAGCTTGTGTGGCATCAAGTATGTATTTCCATATGATAATGTTACTGAGATCCCCACCCAAACAAACATGAATTCTGGTCACGTGCTATCATATTGTTGTCACGTGATATGATATTGTGATCACGTGCTATGATATTGTGGTCACGTGATATCTTTCGTTGTCTCGTGACTGTCACATGATTTACAACACACATTTTTGTTTTCAAGGCTACAAACACACGGATACCACGTGAATACTTACTGTATTTAGAATTCAGAACTGTGAAATATCACCTGGTTTTAATACGTTTGAAGGTACAAAAAAACGTTTTTAAGGATGCATGTGGACGAGTGCAAAATTGAACTTGAGAAAAATTATCAAATTGTTTTCACCATCTGGATAATTTACTAAATCATTTGTTGTTCAGAATTTTAAATACTTTGCCACAATAAAACATCCCAAATTACCAAACTGTACCAATGATAAAAGAAGGAAAACCGTTTAAAACACTCTAATTTTCACGGCAGCACGTGGAAAGTGAAAAGGTCACCGATACATCACAATTATAGGACCATCACTGAAAACATGCAGTTCAGCGTTATCAATTCACCGTTTAAACCCCTGATAATGACATCATTTTCACCACCGCCTAGTTTTCGGTGCCGGCCTTTCCACCGTGATGTGTACTCGCTCTGCCTCTCCGAGAGGCTCGCTACTGAGTAGTCTCCGGCGCTCTGAAAAGTAGTAAGTGGTAGTGTCTGGCAAAGTGAAGAGGGTTGGCGGGTAAGATGACGTCATTATCAGAACTCTAAGTGGAGAGTTGACTACGCTAAACCGTGTATTCGTCATACTCGGTGTATCTAGTAAGTGGTACGTATTGTTTTAATGAAAAGAGTAGATCTTGCATTCTTGCAACTCTCTCGTGGATTATTGAAAGTGCACGTGGAAGAACAGGAGCACGTGTAGTGTACAGCATGTCGGCTGTACCTCCCAATAAAGTGCGAGAGAGAATATAATGAATATAAGATATGTTCCCGCGATTTGTGTTTAAAATAGCGACGGAAGGCGCTTAGTGTCGCACGGATTATTGTGGGTTACGTCATTATCATAGGTAAGATGGTGCGTTTAGGACGAGGATTTGGCCTAAATATTTAGATACAGTGTGTATGTTGGATGTAAAATATATCATCATAGGATATTATATTAATTTCATGCTAATTAATTTCGTGAATTAATTTTATATTTTTCATTAATAAGTTTCCCTGAGTATACGCGCGCGTGTGTCACTCATGTGTGTGCCCGCGAACTTGACAAATACTTAATTTTCTTCATCTCGTAGCTGAGCCTCAATTATTTTTCCTCATTAATTAAGGCAAGCGCATTGTTTTGCTTAGTCGTATATTGTGGAATATTGTGGAGACAGAACATTAACAACCATCTGGGTAGTCTCGTGGTGTGGTATACCTTGACGGACTTATTTAACTGGTCTTTTAACCAGCCTTTTCAACCGGCCTATTCAGTTTGCAATCTGGAAAGAAATTGAAAGGTACATTTGGTTTTTGAGAGCCGGTTTGGAAAAGGGCCGATGATAAGGTAATTCAGACATATTCTGTTAATAAATAAGAACAATCCTTTCAAATTCTTTATCCGAATCCAAAATGTGACAGTTGATCTATGATTAACTAGAATAGGAATAACTACTCTCAAAATTTCTCACAATAAAAGATCCCTAATTTTTGCCTTAGTTTGTTCAAGCGAAACCATAATTCCCAGGCTTACATGCCTTGTTCAAAGTAGGCGAATCACTGCCATCAATTCACTACGTTAGACCATGATAATGACATCTCTCTTGACAGTATACTCCCTGCGCAAGGTCTGTATTGATTGGGTCCCCTTGGACCCTAATACTGCCCGTGAGGGTCCATGGAAGAGCCAGTTTACCTGGATTCTGCCCCATGTGAATGGAAAGAGTTGCTAGTTAGGGGTTTCTGATGAATGCGTATATCTGGGTCTGTAATAATTATTCATTGTTTTGTGATAGACAGAGGTTCTGTCCAATGGTTCATGTTTGAATGTGTCAGGTTCACTGTGTTCAAATGAAGTTTTACTCTTCTGATTCTTTTTGTGAAACTGTAGATTTTGGTCATGCGCATGGTTGCCCCGTCATCTTGTTCACCAAAGCACGTTTTGAAGTCCTGCGTCCTGAATGTCTGACTATGGTACTTTATATAGGTACTGAGAATGCGATAGGTACATGATCATTGAGCAATTCACCATAATATTCCACTACAATTAATTCAATCTATTGGTTATAATTTTACTTGACCTCGATTCATGAAAAGTGTCGCCTCTTGTTCGCTTTTTAAACCTCTCGTTACCCAGGCAAAACACTTCACACGCTTTTAAACTCATGCATCATAACACCATACAACTATATTAACGATAATTAACATATTAATGATAATTAACTAGTGTCCCATCTACAGACAGCCACCCCGACTATACCATACTCAGAAGCTCTGAGATTTTGAGATTCCCAGGGAGTCATGAATATCATCCTGATATTATCTTGTTCCCGTGGTATGTAATCAGGAATGTTATTTCAGAATCCAGGTCTAGAAGACGCTTTATACCTGTGTAGATTTAGGATGAGAAACAGTTAGTTAATAAGTTATTCGCGTAATTACCCAATTAAAAGGAACCTCTATGCATGTTTCAATTAGCTGCTGTTTTTGTATAATCGGAACCGTCTATATTTGAAAAATCAGGTCTGGTTCCCTCTTCCCTTTATTTTCGTCATATATCGCATGTCCTATCTTGTCTGAGTCTCTGATTCTCCGATCACGCAAGCTGTCTGTGCCCATTACTCCATTAGAGAGTAAACAAATGAGCAATGGGCATCTTCAAAATTATGAAAATTTGCACTGTTCAACTGAAGATGCCAAAATAGCCAAATATTGGCAAAAGTAGCTAAATGATCTGTATTCTGTACCTTGAATAGCAATTTGATTATTCTGCTGAATTACTTAGCAGTTTCACATTTTCATCTTTCTGAAGAGCGTGGATTAGATAAAGCCTTGAACTCGAAACCTTCAATCTAACTCAAAAACCCAAAACACTTATCCCCTGTGGTCGGTCTCATGGCTTCTTCTCATGGGTGGGCCCATGTTTGCTTTGATTTCATTAGCATTATGCACCACGACACCTCGTATTGCAGGTGTGTAATAATGTTTCGTTTAAGATTTCGTTAATTGAAATTCCAGCCCTCTTCAGACTTTTGTCGAGCGGTATTGGATGAGTATTTGGGCCAACAGATGTGTGTGGAACTTTATACCTTCTCCAAATATCACGATTGACAAAAGCAGGTTCTCCTCCTGGTACCAATAATTTCTATAGACTCCATATCACTAAAATAGAGGCAGCTGAAGTTGAAAATTTACAAGACTATGATTATGACATCACTTTCATATAAACCTATTCTGTTGCTGAGTTCCCAGTTCTTATAAATTATAAAACTGGGGAAACTGCATTTACAAGTGTTTATTTGTAAATACCGTTTCAGCGGAACAGGTGTTATTCAGAACATCAGAATACCTTCGCCCTGTATGATTCAACAGTGATTGGTTTAGAGGTTCGGCGAATAGAACACCTTTTGAATTGATTTTCTGATTTGAAATGATTAATTCGATCAACCTGGTTACAAATTATGTGAAACAAAAAGTTTACAAAATCATCACACCTGTGTTCAAAAGTTTCTATTGTAAATAGTTCACAAGTGATAATTCATTGCCGATTTCTTATTATCCTTGGCGGTGTACCGGTACGGATCTTTTGTACGATATCAAAAAGTAATCGGATTCACAGCTTTGAACTCGAGTTATCCTTCACGGAAATCAGCTATAGAATATAACTCACTTCGAAAAATAAAGAGGCTCAATGCTGTTAATTTGGTAGTTCTTTTGATACAGAAATTAACATCTCAGTCACTATTAATTTATCTCATGAATTTTATCTTGATTATGTGTCCCAACATAATATTCCATACGTTAAACATGATTTGATTGGTCCGACACAGTGTCTTTGGGTGTCTTTGGCTGCGTATTTCGAATTTCACCCTGATCACGTGATTTGGCTTTTCATTAGCTGTCAGCCACCTCCTCCTTTGATACCACCCCCTATACTCATCGGATACATTCGTCACCAGTTTTCATATCAGGGGAAATCCGGCACGCGACACCTATGTAAACAACACACACAATCAAGCATTAATTGAGTGCGGAGTCAGAGCGTAGATACGGTCACGTGACATCACACGTGTTACCATAGCAGCGTGGCGGGTCACGTGATCAAGCGCCCACGTGACGTCGTCACGCGCGCGGTGACGTAGTACCAGATGCTGGAGTTAGACTGCGCTCTATATCAGCTGTAGCCATTTCCGACTTTGAGCATCTTACGTTCGTATCTCTCCCGCAAGCTTTTATATCAGTGTTTTGTATCATGTCAACGACGATTTCTCCCTTTCTGAACGTTCCTGTTGGTCACAGTGAGATCAAGAGACGCCATGGGGAAGACGAGCCTCAGATCAGGAAGCGACAGAAGCTAGATCCTCCTGCCTCGACAGCTAACACTCAAGTATGTTACTTTCACCGTCTGTTCGTCTTCATTTTCACAATTTACAAGTTGATATTAGCCTCAAGTTTTAGCTTTTTGATCCTTTGCTTTGTGAGTTTTATAGGTATTCTTAATCTGGACGGATCAATTGACTTTTTTATGTCTTCAGTCCAATGTCCATCAATAAACCAACTTAGGATCTTAGTGCGCGTTCTGTTTTCCTAGCTTCTATTTACTGCCCTCTTTTTAATTCATTTTCTCTATCCTGCAAATATTGCTCGTCATTTGTAAAATCCCCAAACCCCTTTGAACCCCTCAGACTGCAACGATATTTAATTCGATGATAACTTGTAAAATAATTTAAAAGTTGTTCACTGCCACATCTGTTCACATTTCAGTCTGTATTTTATTCAGCTCTTGTCGAGAAATCAGAGTGTAGCTAAATCACTGAAATGTAATTATGACCTGCAGCTCATCTCACCCTCGGTCACACAAACATTCGTACACTCATACACATTTCGATTATTACTTTAAATCATACTCCATGTAGTACAGTACAGCTGGGTGTAATTTATTTTATGTTTTATTTATAGTTTTTGTGTGGCATACGTCGCTCTTTTTTTGGGGACGGAGCTTCCTCTTTATTTGTGTTTTCTCTTTTTTACTTGACGAAATGTACGAATTATACGGTATCAGTCTATAATCATTAGTTGGTGATGACGGTATCATTGAATTCATCGAGAGTTTGGTTGGATATTTGTTGCTATCTGTATTCAATTTTTGCGCGGAAACGTAGACGAGTTTTCGGGAGAATGTGCATAATTGATTAGATTTAGTTCAATCAGGAAGCAATATTTTTATTCAAAGGTTTTTTATGCTGCTTACGTTACTTTTCCTTGGCATACCGCCTTTACGAAGTTATGATTACAGATAAATAAAGCGCTTTCTTTCTTAAGATTTAAAACTAGAGCGTCAATTGTCCCAAAATTTGATTAGAGACTCCTCTTTTGTGACACCTGGTATGTGATGACTTGATATCTTGTGTTTTTACTGCACCTGGTTATTCTGATCCTCTTCATTGGACTGGCCTTCTCTAGCACCTACTCTTCTCATATCACACTTTTAACAGTTTTTACAGTTGCCTAAACACTTCCTATTTTCTCGTATTTAAGTAGCGCATTCAGCGTCAATATATATATGTTTCACGGTTTGGTGTTGTTATGGTACCAGCTGCCCTAGTGACAGGTGCTGCTGTGAACCTCGCACAGGAAACCAGGCAGTTCTTCATCGATTCAATCGCTTTAATCATGATAATGACGTCACTTCCAACCAATTCTTTTCGGAGTGGTGCTGAGTAGCCCAAGGTGCAGTGAAGCACCACACTTGTGTAAACAATGTTTGGAAATACAACAATTGAGCGTGTCCCTTATAATATACCCCGGAACACCTTGTAATGAAACTGTTATTTATATGGTACCATGTATTAAATTCAAAATACGATGGAAAAATTTATTTTTTCAATGATTCCCATCTTTATCAAACCATGGCAGCTATAAAATTACCATTTAATCACAGCTTGATTCGTGATTCGTGAACTGTTTTCATTAAATCCACTCAAACCACTGTTCACTCAACTATCTCTTGAGAATCAGCCGCATTTAAACGGATTGTTTACTCGGCTTGTCGGGTCGTCTCCGGGATGCTAAACCGCCGATCATCTCATCTATCATATATCTTAATTAATAAGATCGGGAGCTTGCTCCCTCGACCAGTCTGTCTATCCTCCAGCTCTCTCCCTCTCCCCGTCCTACAGTGTATAATGTATATAGTATCCCATTTGAAAGGTGTTTAGGATAATTAGGGTTTAGTGCCACCATTCTGGCTATCTGTGCTGCTGGTTTATAAGTGTAAACAATTACTAGGAGCAGCCATGTCGCCGATACCTGTGTGTGTTTGTGCCAATAAAGCAATAATATAAACCAGACGCGAGAGAGAGATTGAGTGAGGGTCTTTGAAAGAGTTTTACCATCACTTTAATGATTGGTATATGATGCTTTTAAAACTAATCCCATTGTAAAGCAGCAGTTTTGGTATGTATTACATATGTTGGTATATGAGCGCGTCATGCATGTTTATCAACTTACAAAGTCCCTTCTTTAAGAAATAGACGGTCAAACATCATCGTTTCCCCACTAAAACCCCTGATAATGAAAGCTATTTTAGCAGTCTGTTACTCATATTCCCCAACCTCTCCTCTGTTTTCCTGGATTTGGTTGCCTGGAATTCCTCCTCCTCTCTCACAAGCAGACCACCTGAGAGTGTGTTTAGGGCTGCTAATCCCCTCCCACCAGCACTTAAAACATGTGATGTGTCACTGGGTTTGTTACAGCCTGTTTAGGGTATCTCCAGCATGCTCATTTGCTGTCATGGGTCACGTGGTG
This sequence comes from Beroe forskalii, assembly GCA_011033025.1. NCBI lineage: Eukaryota > Metazoa > Ctenophora > Nuda > Beroida > Beroidae > Beroe > Beroe forskalii. Next base: position 49,070 of record WFMF01000669.1, on the reverse strand, counting down.
GGAAGGGAGCTTTCTGATTGGTTACCAGGTCGAGGAGTCACTCCGTCGATGACCGTTTACTAGGCTGACAAAGTGGTGTTGTCATGGCAGATGATGATTACCAGTGGCAACCGTTTTAGTATGTTTAGCTACGAGATTAGCTAAAAATCTTCTCAGACAATGATATTTTCTCAGTTTAGAACATTATAACTTTTGCCCTGAATCCAATTTTGTGTTGGAAATTATCCAAACCCAGTTGAAAGATGAACAATCCAGTTATACCTAGTTAGATAATTGATGGCATGGATTAAATTTTTCACCAAAAATTATCCAGTTACGGTGTCTTGTAAAACTTATCCGGAAACATTAGTCCCAAGAAGTGCGGGTATAGTAGGTTCTTCAGCTTAACCTCATTAGCAACTTCCCACACTCATGTCTTATTTCTTAATAAATTAGAATAAAATATATTGTATTATCTGGAATATTTGATCTTTTAGCTTAACATGTGTGTGTGTCCTGAACTTATGAATGCCGCAACTTTAAAGTTTATTTGAGTTACAAGGTCATAAGATCACATACTAACTGGCATTCTTTTCATCATTCAGATAGTAAAAACACCAATCAGGTTATTCAGTTTGATATGGATTATCAGCCATGAATTGAATCGGATTAGATTTGATTGTCACCTACTAGAATATCTTATTTGACTCATAGTAAGGTGCTACCATTGGTTGATTATCACAGAAGTACCTAAAATCTTTCTTGATGCTGATCAATCCTGAATCTCTTTATAATCAAAATAAGGGTGATAATCGTAAGGCAGTAAGGCACCCATGATAAAATAGAGGTGCTTACCTTGACAGGAAAGTGTTTAGCGGGAAGGCAGGAAAGTTGTCTAAAACATGAGAATCAGGGGTTTATTGTGAAGTACCTACTTAGTATAAGTGTCTTGGAAGTGTTTACCAAGGCATTAATGGGATATTTGAAGCAAGTGCTTACTAAAGTGCTTGGTAAGGTGTCAACTTGTCAAGTGCTCTTCATTTAAGTATGACACGTTTAGCATACTAACAGCCAGGGCTCTAAGATCAGCTCTGTTTTGATCTTGTCAGCAAGGATTGTAAATTTAATCCGATTCACCTGTTGATTAGACTTTGAGAACCGACAGAGCATACTCCTGAAAATAATGAAATACCAGGAATTTCAGTGGGCCCTTGGTCTAGAAATTAAAGAAATTACTGCGACTCAGTCCGACTACCCAGACACCCCGAATGAGCTGCTGTTCCTTGCGCTTGATCGACGGTACAGCCCCCATCTCATGTACAGATAGTATTATATTGCCTCCTCTTATAACAATAAATGGGCTAAAATTTGCATAAACGGAGTTCTATTCTAATAGATTTATTCATGAGGACCAGCTCATCCTTTGGTCCTGATCATCGTACAAAGATCAAGATGTTTTGAATTGGTAATGCTATTATTGCCAATTGTGATGCGATGATGTACATGTATTGTGTGTTCAGAGAGTTACTGAAAAACATATTATATTTCTCTTGATGGTAGCAGGATCTGAGTCGACGTTCGCAAACAATGCACAGATTAAGGTGAAATGACGTCATTTTTATGAGCTGAAGTGTTTCATTGTTGATGTGAAACTGCCTATTTTTGCGTCCAGTAATTGTTCTGAGCCGTGGCTTGGCGCCACTTGGCCCATCCTTCCCATATATAATATACCTTTATTTGCATAAATTTATATATATTGACAGAGGTCAAAATGACAGGTAGTTATGTTAATGGTTCTGCTACTAAATTCCTGCCGTGGATATATTCCTGCATGAATATATAACGAACACGTTACATCTATATCATGCTCCTGATCGGTTTTGTATAAGTTTTTAATGGTAGCATACATTAACATAATATATAACCGGTATCCGCCCGATTTAAGTGGGTGAAAAGGTTGCCGGGGATCTCTCTTTCAATAACAAAAGACATTGGGAATCCCATTTGCAGCAATTTTCAAGCTCTTCCCATGACTAGGAATTGTGCGGACATTTTGTTAATGAAACGAAAAGTTTTTGTCTATGCGTTCCTCAATCGTACCTTCCCAACTCATGATTTATTCAAAAACTTTTGATTGTCCTGCCCTATCCATTTGCTTTAATTGCATGGTCGCCATTTGCCACTCCTATGAAACGCCATTATATCGGAGCCGAGCATTCCCTTACGAATGGAGGAACTACACAATGGTTGGTTGGTCTTCCTCCCAAACGTAAAATGGTAGCCTCTACTTGTATGAAAACTCCCAATTATAAATGTGTCCTGGGCATGCGGTGGGACAGAACAAATGGTCTTTTAAACACCTCAGTCATACTTTTATGGAGTAATTTTACAAGTTGTAACTTTGACACATACCCCAAAAGGCGCATTTTGTAATGTGTTTGAGCAAGACAAAGTCTGTAGTTATTGGACAGCCTGGCATATTCAGGCATATATTATAAGCTAATCAAGTGAGTCAACTCCAAAACGCCCAACTATAATACTTACCTGGTATAGATGTTACAGCTTTACCATGTAATCTTGCCACCAAACTAGCTCACTCCCCATGGTTCGATCAGTCTCACCACTCAGTCCTGTTCAGTACACCATAACCAGGCTCATTACCGCGTCTTGGTGCTATGGTGGGCCGGGTATATATGACTGCCACCTTGGCAGTGCTCACTGAGCCCTCGCGCGCGAGAAATAGACGCTTTCAACGTCATCAACTCACTACATAACGCTCTGATTATGACGTCATTTTAGCCGCCTATATTTCCCTTGTGCGAGGTGTTTAAGCCACCTTGTGCCACCCTTCCCCTGACTGCAGGAGGAGGATGTGCTGGTGCTCAGTGCACGGGTTTCATGCCCTCAGGGAATATGGAGCGTGTTCTTACACCCCTCCCCCCTAAAGCATCATTCGATTAATCCTACCTGATGTAATTAATTATTATTCGAGGCAACATCTTCCCCCTAACTATCTAATGGAATTACTGATTTGGAAAAACTCCATTGGCGTCACTGAATAATATAATCGATCAAGAAATCGAGGAGAAAGTGCTCCCGGGGGATTGGGAAAATATGCGCGCACTTGAGGCTGTTCATGTCAATTATATTGGTCTCTAGCACTATGGTATTTTGACGTCATTTATATCGCCCCAAACCCGATAAGATTATGTTTTCACCTTCGTTGTCTTTGACCTTTTCCCGCTGTTTGAGTCGAGTACATTGATTTCAGTTACCATTCTGATTTAACAGCGTCTAAATCGTGTCGTGCATTGTCAGTCTGTAAGAAATGTGAGCTGTCTGACGTCATCAATTCACAACTTTAAGCCGTAGATCTCTGTTCTTTTTACGCAGCCTTTCCATGTATTACTGATTACCCCCATGCATTTCTCTCATGCACTACCCTCATGTATTTCGCTGAAGAAAGAAACATATTAATTTTACTCCAACACCCCTCTGTTCCTCATGACTCGCGTCCCCCGTCCTATTCCATCACTTCGTTACTGTCCCCCTGACAATTAGTGGAGGCAGCACACAGTCCACCCTCAAGGCTAATCCCTCAACACCCAACACATTATTACCATTGGTCAGAGGAATCTCACCGCACACACGGACATTCACTCAGACATGCAAACATGTCACGTGACAAAATCGAGATGACGTTGTCATGGACACGTAACTAAGTCACGTGATGTTACCATGGTTATAGTCGCCACGCAACGTGGTGCTATGGAATGTCCGATAACATGACTGGCGCAGTGAATCATAGGTTATGTCGAACTTTTCTGCCTTTGAAAGGTTACCCTGATCCAAAGAACACAATATCTAGAGAAGCCACATTTTTCCTATCAATCAGAGCAATAGTAAAGTAATAAGGTAGGATTTTTCTGATTACTGATCAGTATATCTAAAGGCACAATACATACGGCATATAGCGACAAGTTGATTGGATTGAAAAGACGTTGATGATAAATCTATCTTTAAAACTTTTTCAATCAGAAAATATGGGGCACAGCTTGAGTAGTTAAGGTAACCACGGTCATGCCCCTGTCCCTGTCACATTGGAGGTTATAGGAGGGGCAGGATTTGTCACAATCAAACGGACGGTTTGAATTGCTGTATAGTAGTCTCACGACAAGTTTTGACCGATTTAAAGGGTAGTACTATATGCGTAGAGTCGTGTTCTACTCGCGCTTTATATCATGTGTTTGTTATGACACCAATTTAAATACACATCTTTTGCTTTTGCGTTACAAAAATGCATATCTCCAAGGTTTTTATTAACTTGATGAAACTTTCAGGATATTTAGAGCTTCATATGTAACATCTCAGTGATTTAGATTCATTTTTGAGCTCCAGAAGCGGAGTTATGACCGAAAAGCCAGTTGTTAAGTAGCTTTAAAACAAAACACCGGTTTATCTGTCATATCCAATTTCTGAGGTCAGAAATGTTAAGCTACTCAGGAATGGTCATATCTTGCCCGTAATATCCTGAAAGTTTGATCAAAATTGCTCAAAAAACGGCTGAGTTATGCTTTTTGTTTTGTGTTAACAAGCATTTTCTATTATTACCATATGTAATGTGTGCTTGTTTGTGTGGTGTGTCTTTTGTACACCGTTCGACTACTATAGTACTTTAGAGGCTCAGACTCACCGCAGAAATATGATTTCGGCTCAGCTTGTCACTCTATCGACATTTAAATATTATATAGAGCCCTGCTCTCGCAGGATATTGGCTTTATTACGCCTCCCAAAGTACATATATCCTCCACCAGAGTCTACCTATATGTTGGAATTTTCATAAGAAAAGAGGGCTTTTCTTCATAACTTTGAATGGAAATTTCCTTCGGTTCTGATTCCTTTTGCTCCGTTTCGTATCTAAGGGTAGTAGTACAATGAATATCACCTGGGATATTTTAACTTGAGCGTCTTGAGAATTCCCCCCAGTGCACCTGCATAGGATCTGACCATCAGCCAAACTTTTTATTGCTAGTTCTTCAGTTTTATCAGCTGAAATGAAATATTTGCCACTGGTTTGTTCATTCGTCCCATGATAGACCACGCGGCAATGATCATTTATTTATTAGGAATTGTCACCTTTCTAATTTGAATAATTGCATACTAAGGACCGAATTACGAAGCTTCAAATTTATTACGTTATCCTCCACCATCGTCATCCTCAGTCATTGTTAATTTCTGCAAAATGATGTCAGCCGTATTTAGAACTATCTAACTATCTATGTATGTGGAGTTAAGGTGTACTATCTCAATTTCATCGCTGTTTCTGCATTCCTTCAGGGACTCATAAAGAGCAACACCTGACCCTTTGTCTACTTTATAGTCACGAAAAGAACTAAGAACTTTGTCCTCTTGTTCTTAGGATTAGAATATTAGGATAGACTAGACCAAGATTAACGCGCGCAATAAAATGCACGTGCCATTTGGATAAGTATCATGATCACAGAAAAGTTTCGTTATTTCATTAATTTCCATGGGGAGGGAAATTTGCGCGCTGGCCGAAATTTGAAAAATGAGTGCAATTCTTGTTGGAAATATGATTTTTAGTTGGTGTAAAATGTTATTATTTCGAAATTATCAACCTTTGATTGCCTCTCCGATCAATCTGTTCCAAGTCCCCAAGTTAATAACGTCTAGCGTTTTAATTTTCGACAGGATGCATCATGTCTTGCGGATAACTATATTTCTGGAACAAGTTTTAGCATGTAGCATTTAGTGTCACCAAAAATTCCATTTAATATCGACTCGGGTTATATACCGATACGCCCTCCGTTTCCCAAGCACAAGAATTGACGTATTCCCATGACTAATTACGCCATCTTCATGGTTTTAAGCAATGAAATGTTGACATCAAACCGCCTTACATGGAAGTGTAACATCTAAAAAGGTAACTGAGAAGCACAAATTGTCAACGTAATAAATAGCCTGTTATATATTTGTAAGGTCCAAGGATCGTTTAAGAGGACTTGGTTACATAATCACTGACTTGTATATTACAAAACACCTGAAACAAGCTATTATAAGGGGGAGGGGGAGGGTAAGTTTCCCGCCCTTTCTACCTTCACCCTACACTTCAGCCGATAATACATCTCTTTATATATATCCACTTTATAGTGGTACCCCCATTAATATATAACGCTTGGGATGAGCTCTAATAGTCGTCAGGTGCATGTGTGATTTTCGAAAGTCCCGCCAATTTATATTCGCCGATTAATTTGCAGCACTTTAAGTCCATGACTACCTCTCACCTTCAGGGGGAGCCATCAAATTTCCACCAATCAGACACGGTTATTCCGGTCACGTGCAGCGGATCCAGGCACATGATTGGTTGTGATCCAGAGGTAGGGACTACAGTCGTACAGTGCGCATACACTGAGCACCTGTAAAAATAGCAGGGACTGCAGCAGGAGATGCTAAATTACTTACTGGGCATTTGAAGAGGCCACGTGCACCAACCCTCAGGATCTTGTCACGTGTGCGCCGTAAAGTGGCACGTGACCCCTGCGCGCGGCTTTCATTGGCTCAGTGCCCCGGTAGCTTGCCTCCCATTGGTGCAGTGCCCCGGTAGCTCGGCACCGCGCCAGGTATTAATCCTGTAGTATAGGTATTTGTCTGGTGTGCAATTGAACCGGCTGCGCGCAGCTAAGATTACCAATCTAAATTAGCCGATGTAAAGTTCACGTGCTCTTGTCTGGTGTATGTCAGAAAGAAATCAGTAATTATAACTGCGAGTATTATGGGGCCACGCACCTAAAACAGTTGAGAGTGACGTCATTATCAAGGTTTAAGGTGGACAATTGATGTTGTAAAACTGCCTTTCATTCGTTCAGGAGCTCTGTAAGCAGTGCTGTTGCTTCACGGCAGCTCTTAAAACAATACAGCCTAAATAATGGTTTGATCACGTGATCAACAGACTACTACCAGTTACATTATCACATCACGATCACGTGCCTAGCACCACCAATCACCAACCAGGAAACCGCGATTCTGATACTGCATTCCTTTGTTACGTCGCGAATCCTGCTATATTTTCTTATTTTAGAGAGAGAAGGGACAAATTAATTTGGGTATAGGTTATATATTGGATTTGGAGGATCGAAACGGCAAAAAGTCCACGGCATCGTCGTTTTCAATAGGGCCCATTGTTTTCAAAGTCAATTTGCACTTGATAGACGAAGTCATGTGATGGTATATGCAATGTACATAGGATTCTTTACAATAGTTGCTGCTGATTCCATGATGGGGGCTATGTCTTGTGAAGCATGACTAGAATCATATGTTAATTTGGGGGGCACAATGGAACTACATTTAAATCTAGACTACTCCGTCTAAGGGGCCTTGTAGTTCCACCATGAATTAATCAAGAGTTATTAATACAAATTAAATTCTCCCCGTCCCTCATCCTCCCCTTTTCAGTCCATTCAAGTATGAAATCAGACAATTATTCTATCTTTATTTCCTTGAGCGCATCAATTAAGACTTTAATTGAATGCGAAATCAAAGGATATGTTTCAACTTCTGAAATTAGTAATTTGCCTTCTAACCTTCCGTAATTCAGGTTGATGAATGGGTGAACAAGAATTTAGAGGACTTGCCAAAGATTCTAGATTCGAACAGCCCAATTAAGAAGCGCTGGGGTGACGTTGATCAGGCTAGTCCGAACACAAGGAAATATTTTAGTGATATTGCTAACAAAAAGCACGGGAATTGATTGAATTTTAAATTTGCCAAAAAAACATTGCTGTTCAAGGAAAAAATTTGTTCATTCCATTACAAGTTCTCATTTCCCGACTGGATTTTCAAAGCTCACTTATTTCCCACCCAGGCTAAAGCCATCGATTCCATCAAACGAGCCCTTGTCCAAATCACTACGAGTTACAAGAAGGAAACACTCCAAGACCCCTCAGCGCCCATCTCGACTTGTAGCGAGATCCCAGACTCCAGTTCCAGTATCAAGAGTAGGGGCATCCTGTCTACCCAGCAACCCCGATATGACACCATGGTAAGTGGAAGCAACAAAATTTTCTATTAACTGTTTTTTTTTTTAAATAAATTTTTGAGTAAAATCATCATCTTCAGACTCACTAGTCACAGTGCATAAGTTCTGAATTCGAACACTGCCAGCGATTCGCTGATTGAGTTTAATTTAATCATTTGATTTGCTCGGCACACTTTTTCATGGAATTTACACGCGCTATCAGCTAGATACAAATAACAAACTTTGTGAGTTTTCAACTACTACCATAACATTTTATCTAATTAAGTTACGGTAATCAGTTTCCGATACGGTGTTTACGTACTTTTGGGCAATGACTTACGGCTAACGTTGGTGGGGTCTCGAGTCATGAATCCTGTCGATATGTCGCACTAAAAAGCTAGGCGTTTCAGACCTATCAGTTTATCATTGTCAATCAAGATAATGACGTCATATTCTCAACTGTCAGTAATTGGTGCATGACTGATGGATCTTTTAGAGAAACGCAGGGACCGTGGCAGTCAGAGATCATTCAATTAGGATGAAATTTAGATCTCGCAACCTCATTACAGACCCGATACGAAACGTGTCCGACGATCCGACGCTAGACTACAGCACGATCAAACATGCCCGAGAAAAATATTTTATGGAAAAATTTTGAACAAAAAAGCTTGTGATCGTCAAATCAATGACGGTCAAATTGATAAATGGAGAAATAAGTTTGAAAAATATCACTCACGATCTCCCCACAGGGTCAAGCACCAGGAAGTTCCACCTCTACAGCTCAGCCCCACTCGCTCTCCCCCGCCTCCCACTCACCCCCTCAACTGAGCAGCCAGCTGCCCCCTCCTCCCCCTCACAGCATGAAGGACCTGTACTACGGGGCTGCAGCCCCTCCTCCCCCGCCTGAGGATGTGGAGAACAGCGAGCAGTACATCTACCCCGCTTACTGTGAGTTGGGGAGGGGAATATTTGTTGTATAGCCGCCTTCTCGGATAGTTTTAATCGACTAGAATAAGACTGTTTTCTTTTTGGTGCAAAATTGAGCAATAATTATTGCACCTGCAGCCCAACGCTTTTTAAAACCCAAGTTTAAGTTTCTAAGAAATACTGAGATGACAAGCTCCTAACCACCTTTTATTCCAGCTCCCGTTGAAGCTCAGCCCCAACACACCACGCTCTTCAAGCACGACAAGCAACAGCGATCTCAACAACAGCAACAGCAACTCTCAGTGGGACAATACCATTACTACCAGGACTTGTCCCCCACTCGACAACAACAACCGGGCGCCCCCTCCGAGCAACCTTACCCCTCGCCGCCGCGCACAGATGCTGACATGATGTACTCTAATCTCTCGTACAGGTGAGGGGGGCATGTAGTATGGATATAGCATGGGGGAGTACGGTCAGAATGGAGTGTTTTTATTGCAAATTTCCTCCATCAAGCTAGTAAAACATGCCAAATCACCCTTCTGCCCTACACATGCTTGTAACCCACTAACCATCCTCTTCTCAGTAACCTGGTCCAGAGTTCGTGGCCCCACCAGCAGGCCCCAGCCCCCCAGCCAGCCTCTCTCCAGCACTTCGCCTCCCCCGACCACAACCTGAACACCTGGAACGACCACCAAGTCCCCAGTGTCACGGTTAGTCCCTGCATGAAACATTAGAATAAACCAACTATCTGGAAGTGAGCTCATTAATGATTCGACTAACGAGATATAATCATATTATGGTTTTGGTGATATTTTAGTATTTTGTGTAAATTCAAATCAATGGAGTTCACTTCTGGAGAAAGCATGTAGCACTATGTGATTGTGATTCATATGTGTTGTGATTCTTTTTTGTGTGATTAAATCTCGTCTGTAACAAGTTAATGAATAGCCCAGTTTTTACGACCCCTGTCTCGATCCCTGAATATTGAGAGCAAATTCTATCAAAGTTCATATATGCCCTCTAAATCGTCTTTTGAAAACGGCATTTATTCCTGTCCCTGTCCTATTTCCTAACCACACTCACTCTTCTTCAGGAATGCATGTCCTCCCCGGACCAAGTTTATATTTCCACGCCAAATTCGCCGGACGTTCCCCTAACTCCTCCCGATGAAAATGACGCTAAGCCCAAAGTATTCGCTAATTTGTCAGCAGACTATAACTTACAAGTGAGACTCTAATTAATTATATCATTACATTTCTCTTTTTTCTCTTTTTTCTGCAATGTTTTGTGTTGTGTCCCTCTTGCTGATTTCATGATCAATATTCGCATATTTTAGAAACGCAATCCTAAAATAATCGCATTTCCTCTCGATTGAACTTACCATGACATTTGATTATTACTTTATTAATTATCATAAATGCAGCCCATATTATTACACTGCACTCGAAAATCAGACGATGTGACGTAATCAATGCACCACTCTAAATCCATGATAATGACGTCACTCTTCACCCTCCTACTGACCCCTCTCCCTCAGGCAATGACTGACCCTAGCAAGGACCACCTGTCTGCCAAAGGCAACTCCGCCTCTTCCTGCCATCCGATGGAGATCTTCTGCACAGTGCCAGGGCGTCTGTCCCTGCTGTCAGGTGCCAGCAAGTACAACGTCACTATTGGGGAGGTCCAGCGCCGGCTTACTTACCCGGAGAGCCTGAATGTCAGTCTGCTGGGCGGAGTCCTGCGCAGGTAAGAGGAAATTTCCTACCTTTTATTTGCAATTTGGTGTTGAGTTCAGAAGTAGTGGAGCTAATTTCTAGGGATATTGATTCGAAGTTCTGACGAGGATCACGAAAAAAACAATCAAATTCAAAAATCTTCTAAATCCTTGAGCCAGCTTTGCCTTGTTTCTAAATGACTCTTATTCCAGAGCCAAAGCTAAGAACGGTAACCACGCCCTACGGACCCAGCTGGAGGAAAGAGACATCTCCATTCCCACGGGAAGGAGGAAGGCAGCTTCCGTCTCCCTCTTCACCAGTCTCCTCGAAGGTAAGCGGTGGTTTGGAAGATGTCATTTCACAAATCACAATATATACGCATACATGCGTGATTTTTGGACGGTTCATGATGACACGTAAACATTTTCAAGTCGCGTGCCATATTTTAACTATAATTTACAAAATTATGTAAGGTGTACTCGGTTCAGCCCTCCAAGACACTATTTGAAGCTCATGGAAAGGCTGATTAGATTTTGAGAAAGTGGGTCTCCATTATGCAGACTATTTTTACTTTCTTGAAGCAGTGGGCTCAAACCACGCAGTCGATATAATACCGGACATTACAATTAATCGGGTTGTAACTCTGTTTTTTGACTGGTTGAAATCCGGTCACGTGACATGAATTCGACGATTTCATTGGCTGACGCCGAGCGAGAGAGAGGTTCGTGTGCGCATACCCGATTTAATGCAATCAAAGGTCCTATAAATCCAATTTACGATAGTATTCCGCTGCTAAGTAAACACGGGCGCGTGCCAGAGGATCAGCGATACTTTACTAAAATTACGCGACTTATCAGAACAACTCACCACGTTAATCCTTGATAATGACGTCACCAACATTCGCATATCAGTGGAGTGCAGCCTGCAGTGATACTTTACGAAATACCATATCAGATTAAATGAAAAAATCGAATGGCAATATGTATTATGGTTGCTGTGACAAATCCTTTGTCTTTGTCAGACGTGGTCAAAAATATATAATTTTATGTTCATCCTATTCATCCCATCTGCATTATGAAGTGAATATCGGAAGGACTTTTGGGTGACATGAGATGAGAGGCCCTTGGGGTGCCCCGATCGTGCAGCAAACTTTACTCATAACGCATCTCTTATTACCGCTCAGACGTGTCCGAAAAAAGAAAACTAGGGTGACATCATTTTCATGGTGTAGAAAAGAGGATTAAAAGCGTCAACCCGTCTATCTATCGTGGCCTTTAATTCAATGGATTGGACTAAGAGTCCATGCACTAAAAGTAGCTTCGAGTTTTAGCCGATGAGATCAAAGTTTACGATTCAAAAATCTAAATTGCCGGTGACAGTTCCTCGACGGTCTGCATCCATGAGTCTATGACACAAATTTGCCACCGTTATATGATTGTGGGCCATTTCCATCAATCCGATATCCATAGCTTCATTTTTGCACTCTGTGAAAATGATTTACTATTTAGTTTACACCTGGCCCTACCGGTGATTGCGCATTATCGTCTATGTCTGAACTTGCAATACAATTTTAAAACCGGGCCAATAAGAAGAATGCTTGAGATCACGTGATCGTCTTTCAACCAATGGTGGCGGAGCACCTTGAATTGCATTTTCTCAATTTGCGAAACTGAACCATCAGCGGAAAGTAAATCAGATCTAATTAGGTAATCTGAATAAAGAGCACGTGGTCCAAATTTTAGTCTGAATAACAAATTAAGATTCCGAATAGATTTTTGGAAATAGACATTAGACATCATAAATGGTTAAATCCATGTTTTGATAAGATTTACCACTGGGCATATAGTGACATCATTTCATCGAGTTACACTTAAAGCTCACATACGGCGAGCACATTCATCATGATCATAATTATGAATAAAATCTGTTGGAAATGACATCATTTGATAGTTTGAATGTTACCCCTCCGATAACGTTAAATCACCCAACATTTTCTGTCAGCCATTGACTAACTCACTGATGTTTCAGGAGAATCAGCTCAGTTAGCAAACGACTTCAACACGCTCTGTGAGAAGTTCTTCCCGTGTCGGGAGCTGGCTAAAGCCGCCGTTATCAACGACTCCCACCGATACCACGTACCCCAGGAGCAGCACATGCAACGCGTCATGAATACCAAGTGAGTAATACCAGGGGGTTGCAGGGGATCAGTCATTGGCTCATTGGTTACCATTGGGATATTGGGGAGACTATTGGGGATCATTCATCGGTTGCTATGGGGAAATTTAGGATCAGTCATCAGTTATCTTGGGGGATTTGGGGTTGTGGAATTGACTTAAAAGAGTATTAGTTTCGACTCAGTCAAACTCAAAGTGAGAGGTTTGGATTTAGAGTCCGAGAGGGATAAACTATATTCCTGTACATGGTACTTCTAATGTAACGGTTCCACAAACTTTGATTACAAATTTTGCGAATAATCCATCGATAAGCACTCAATTTAGAACCTCAACTTACGTATTATGGTGCAAATTTCTATTGGGATTAGGAACCAGGAGCCTCATTATTACTCTTATGACGTTAGTTTGGTTTCCCTGCAAAGCATGTGAATTCACGGAAATTTGATTTGTATCCAGCAGATAAGATACAAACATAATTTTGCCTTTGGAATTGGCAATGGGTCCAAACGTGCCCAGATTTAAATTTTGGCCTTCCCTGACCGTTAGAAAATGAGGATTTTATTCCGATGCAAATTGCATCCTTACCCCCTCCCCGACCAAAAAACAATGTTGAAGGTGCGATATTTTGAATTTTATATTTTAATCATTAATTAAATGATTTATCTATTTAATTATTTATTATATCTTTATTCTAACCGCCCTCTCCCCAGGCAGATGATCACGGACCTACAGGAGCTGATGGAGATGAACGTTGTTAAGAACAATGACGTCATGAACACGCAGGGCGTGTCAGGGCACCACAACGTACCGTGCCCTCAACTCATGACATTCGAGCTGCTGACTCACGGCTTTGGAGCCAGTGCGCTGTCAGCGGCCCTAAACGTCGTGCAGACCTACCTGGACGAGATGATGAAGTGCCTGACTCAGTGATGAGTCACGTGATACAAGTGTCATCAACTTCTAGTGGTGTTCACACTTGGCATGGCGTTGCTAGCAGAGAGTTGCTATATTGAAGTGTTGCTAGGTGATGAACTTGGAGAATTTGAAGATACCATGGGAATGAAAAGTGACTGATGTTTGATGTTGATGTTGAGTCAATTTCAATATAAACAATGAAATTAAATGTGTTCCCTATTATCAGACGCTTAAATTAACTTATGATTAACTAAGCAGGACTATGGCAATATTCTTACTGATAATCATTAATTAATTTATATAATTTATTTGTTGTTTTACAATTACTTTTAAAATTATTTTTATGGCAGACATTATATTATGTTTTTCGCTACACCTCTTATCTTTATACAATTTTTAACAAAATGTTTTAAAAGTTCGTTTTCGAATCCAAATGAAACATTTTTTACTTTTCCACTGAAGCACTAACTTTGCAGAGAATTGTATATAGGTATGGTTAGGGTTTTATAAGTAAACGTTTATACCCTGTTTTTATTATAATAATTTTATAGAGTTAGTTTCCTTCATATTTTCAAAAGATTATTTCTCTTGCCTTCACAGTTAACAATTTCAACAAAAATTGCAATTATGCCATTGGGTGTAATGTAAGTGATATGAAACATCTCAATTTTAAGTCTTTGGGAGCTGTAAGTGTATTAAAATGTACTATTGACTGGTGCAACCAGTCAATAGTACACTGGTCGGGGTCCCGCTGACGCCAGCCGCCTCGTTAGCGCTGCGTGAACTGGCGCATCGTTAGCTAGCACAGCGTCAGCTAGCGCAGCGTTAGCTAGCGCAACGTTAGCTAGCGCAACGTTAGCTAGCGCAGCGTTAGCTAGCGCATCGTTAGCTAGCACAGCGTTAGCTAGCGCAGTATTAGCTAGCGCAACGTTAGCTAGCGCAGCGTTAGCTAGCGCAACGTTAGCTAGCGCACAACCGCTAACGTTGGCGCACCGTAAGCTAGCGCAACGTTAGCTAGCGCAGCGTTAGCTAGCGCAACGTTAGCTAGCGCAGCGTTAGCTAGCGCAACGTTAGCTAGCGCAGCGTTAGCTAGCGCAACGTTAGCTAGCGCAGCGTTAGCTAGCGCAACGTTAGCTAGCGCAGCGTTAGCTAGCGCAACGTTAGCTAGCGCAGCGTTAGCTAGCGCAACGTTAGCTAGCGCAGCGTTAGCTAGCGCAACGTTAGCTAGCGCAACGTTAGCTAGCGCAACGTTAGCTAGCGCAACGTTAGCTAGCGCAACGTTAGCTAGCGCAACGTTAGCTAGCGCAACGTTAGCTAGCGCAACGTTAGCTAGCGCAGCGTCAGCTAGCGCACCGTCAGCTAGCGCAGCGTCAGCTAGCGCACCGTCAGCTAGCGCACCGTCAGCTAGCGCACCGTCAGCTAGCGCACCGTCAGCTAGCGCAGCGTTAGCTAGCGCAACGTTAGCTAGCGCAGCGTTAGCTAGCGCAACGTTAGCTAGCGCAGCGTTAGCTAGCGCAACGTTAGCTAGCGCAGCGTTAGCTAGCGCAGCGTTAGCTAGCGCAACGTTAGCTAGCGCAGCGTTAGCTAGCGCAACGTTAGCTAGCGCAGCGTTAGCTAGCGCAACGTGTCAGCTGGCGCATCGTTAGCTAGCGCAACGTGTCAGCTGGCGCATCGTCAGCTAGCGCAGCGTTAGCTAGCGCAACGTCAGCTGGTGCAGTGCCAGCTAGCGCAGCGTCAGCTAGCGCAGCGTCAGCTAGCACAGCATCAGCTAGCGCAGTGTCAGCTAGCGCAGCATCAGCTAGCGCAGCGTCAGCTCTAGCGCAGCATCAGCTAGCGCAGCGTCAGCTCTAGCGCAGCATCAGCTAGCGCAGCGTCAGCTAGCGCAGCATCAACTAGCGCAGTGCCAGCTAGCGCAGCTCAGCGCCAGCTAGCGCAGCGCTAGCTGGCGCAGTTCCAGCTAGCGCAGCACCTGCTAGCGCAGTGCCAGCTAGCGCAGTTCCAGCTAGCGCAGCACCTGCTAGCGCAGTGCCAGCTAGCGCAGCGCCAGCTAGCGCAGCGCCAGCTAGCGCAGCGCCAGCTAGCAGCGCCAGCTAGCGCAGTGCCAGCTAGCGCAGCGCCAGTAGCGCTAGCGCGTTGCCAGCTGGCGCAGTGCCGGCTAGCGTAGTACCAGCTAGCGCAATGCCGGCTAGCGTAGTACCAGCTAGCGCAATGCCGGCTAGCGCAGTGCCAGCTAGCGCAATGCCGGCTAGCGCGGTGCCAGCTAGCGCAATGCCGGCTAGCGCAGTGTCAGCAAAAGCGCTGTGCCAGCTAGCGCAGTGCCAGCTAAAGCAAGGCGCCAGCTGGCGCAGCGCAAGCTAGTGCAGTGCCAGCTGGCGCAGCGCAAGCTAGTGCAGTGCCAGCTGGCGCAGCGCAAGCTAGTGCAGTGCCAGCTGGCGCAGCGCCAGCTAGTGCAGTGCCAGCTAGCGCAGCGCCAGCTAGTGCAGTGCCAGCTAGTGCAGTGCCAGCTAGCGGCGCCAGCAGTTCAACTCATAAAAATGAAATGCCAGCTTAAAATGCAATGCCAATTAAAGCAGTGCCAGCTATTACAGCGCCAGCTCATATAGCGCCAAGCTAGCGCAGTGCCAGCTAGCGCAGTGCCAGCTAGCGCAGCGCCAGCTTGCGCACCGCCAGCTTGCGCACCGCCAGCTTGCGGAGCACCAGCTTGCGGAGCGCCAGCTAGCGCAGTGCCAGCTAGCGCAGTGCCAGCTAGCGCAGTGCCAGCTAGCGCAGTGCCAGCTAGCGCAGTGCCAGCTAGCGCAGTGCCAGCTAGCGCAGCGCCAGCTTGCGCACCGCCAGCTTGCGCACCGCCAGCTTGCGCACCGCCAGCTTGTGCACCGCCAGCTTGCGCACCGCCAGCTTGCGCATCGCCAGCTTGCGCACCGCAAGCTAACGGGCTGCTCACATTATTATTTCAACTTACAAAAAATCATAATGAAATTGATCAGATTAAAATGAAATAAAAATTAAAGCAGTATTTACAATTCCAAGTTCATAATCATATTGTGAAAAGTTTAGCTCGTGTCAGGCAGGTGTCACCACCTCGAAAAATGAGAATATAGGTGAATATAGTTATACTGTTAAATCAGTATCACACGCGTACAAATTGTGGTTTTGTGGAAATTTCAGACACCGATCTCAGAAGTGGCGACACCTCAGTCATTCTGATTTCAATTCCTTTCCTTTCTTGTAGTTCTACTTCTACCGAATACGAGGAATATTAATGTGGGGCAATAATTCTGGTGATCAAAATTTTGTGCGTTCGAAAATATGGGGATTCTTTTCAATATTTCCCATGTTAATGTTAAATTGTTAGCCATTATGATTAACATATTCGTGTGATAAGTACGTCATATTAAAATTTTACGGGCTTTGAAGTGATTCTGAATCTCACGAGCAACGAGGGTCTGTCAACGGCCAACAGACGTTGCCCGTCTATTTGAATTTCATTTACTCAAGAAAATTAAATTGCTCCCACAGTAAAATGCGCGTCTTTACCCATATATGGCCAAAAGATTTGCCCATCGGTCTCTACCGAGGGGTTCCTGGAGGGTAGATCCCAGGATAAGTACGCATATCATATCAAATTCAATGTGTCCAGATCGCTCGATAAACCAAAGCGCGTAATTTAATTTCGCGCGTCATCTTACTTTTGTTTTAATAAATTGTATTAAAAGTAAATCAGTTTGCGTCTTACTCTTAATCGAGCCCTCAGCAATATCGAGCGATCTGCACACATATGCGCCACTTGGCAATGAACATCTTAACTCAAATTGAACTGTTTCTTGTCACAAGTATATTAAGAAGAGGCTGAGTTCATAAGTCAGCGATTGTAATTTCAAAATTAAAATCCTTGCTTTTCTAAAACAATTCATATATATTGAACTTGCATCCAAATAATCTATCTAAACTTAAAGTTATATCTCATTTGATAAAACATTTGTAAAACATATCATAGATCGTGTATTGATAATTCTGTCAAAATTAATAAACTTATACTCTTATAGTCTTGAAAATTAATAAACAGCATCTATGATTATGATACCAGCTTTGATAATAAAATTAGAAGATCAGTTCATAAGGAATAAAAGCAGGAACAATCTGAATCACCCGAACCCAAACAAAACCTCCATGAATCAACCAAGATCAAGGCAAAACAACCCGGAAATTTCACAAAAACTAGGGCGCACAAATCAAGCCAAATCTATTTGGTTCGCGTTGATTTGGATTGTTTCGAGTTGACTCGCCTCGATATAATAATGATTCGGGGAGGTTTTTGGGAATTCGGACTCGGCTTTTAATTTCAACGACAATCGTATCTAACCGAATTCAGGCGAATCAACCCGAAATAAACACAAAATGCCAAATTTGGGTTGATTCGGGTTGTTTCGCTTGATTCGGCTTGTTCTTTTTTTGGTATTTGGTCATTTAAAGCAAATCAGCCTATTCCGAAAACCTCTAAATCAGAATAATATATTAAATTTCATTTAAAATTATTTCATATACTATTTTAGCCTGAAACAACTTACCTTATTGACCCTTATTCAACCGCCTCCAGTAAAATCGAAAAGTAGTAAGTGCATTTGGTCCTTTAGGGCCGGTTAAATATGGGACGATAAGGTAAGCTATAACAGAAGATAAATCTGGAACGCAAGAGCGAACTATAGTCTGATATCTGATTCTGAATTCACTAACTGTACAATAATAATATGAATAAAAATATCTGAAAAAGCCAATAAATCAATGCTTTTTTAAAATTAGATTAACTATTCAAGTATATCGAAATGAAGTCTTATAATCTTGAAATATTCACCAAGCGGAAAATCAAGTTCTGAATAATAATGACAACGAATCGTATCTGTAAAATGCAACGATGATACTGAATAGCACAAGCAGCAATAGCACAAGCAGCAAGAATTTAATAAACCATAAGCCTGGTAAGGTCGTATACAAAAATGAGCCGGTTCAGCCATTAAGTTGTAATATCGAGAAGTGAAAATAATTCTTAAATTTAAATTTCCACTTGCGCGATGCCATGAACGTACGTAATTTTAATAAGGGAGGGATCCCCTAAACTCCAAAAACTAAACAGATATCTTATACCAGAGGGTTATGGGATCGCAAAACCCCCTCTGATTATACGTACGTACAAATGGCGCAAGAGTGAAAATTATTCTCATATGTGACGACTCTGTGTGTTGATATTAAGAAGACACCCTCAACCATTCAACCACCCTGAATACCCCACACACACACGGCCCAAAGACTTAGCCCTAGAAAATGTCATGGGGCGAGGTGCTGAGGAATGTCGTTATGTGCTCGCCTATGTCGAGGAACAGATCCCCCGTTTCGTAGTCCTGCGCCGTGGCGCTCGGCACATCGTAGATGTTAAAGTCCTTCAGATCAACGTACGCCGCATCCGTCGTTTGGTTGTTCAGGAACTTCTCAATGAGTGAAGCGGTGTAAGGGACCACGTAGTTGGATGGGTTGTAGTAGAGCGCCGTTTTCTGGCGAAGTTTCGTGGGGTAGTCGTTGAAGTTGATGGCGGCTGTTTGGTACTTGGGGGAGTTGGAGGCGTAGCTTTCGAGATACCGTTCTGAGTACGCCTGAAATGGTTATTGGGGTTTTAAGAGGGTATTTAAGGAGGGAATTTTAGAAGGATGTAACCAAGAACAGCAGAAACTAAAAACTTCATTGAATTTGGAGAAGTAGATACTATTTTCTAATAGAACCTTCGATTTGAAATTAAATTCCTTGACGGAAGTAACAATGTAATAAAGACATTGGATACGTCGAATGCTGAGAATGAAAACAGTGAATCAAAACTTGAAAGATAATAAGCTACTCTGAAATTAAATTTACATTTTAACTCTTATCAAGATTTATGAAATCCTTAAATCTAAATTTCAGGCTTAAAGTTGACAAATTTAAACCCTAACATTTTCTTTTAAGTTCACTAAATTGTCGCACAATATGGATAAGATGACAGGTCTATGAAGTACATAATTAACAGTTTGCTATAAGTGAAGTTCCACCAAATATCACCATATTGTCCTACAGAAATTCGACTTTGTCTGATATTGATGGGAATCGCCAAAAAAGAGCTTTCCAAAACCATCTCAGCGTAACATTGTCCAGTGTCCATGTCCTTGTTTCCATCTACTTGAAGAACAGGAGTTCCTCCAAGCCTCCGAAGATACTACAATTCAGCTTGGCGTTCAAACACAGACAACTCCCTTTCCCCGGCACATACACCACATCTCCATGTTTGCCTACCACCTCTCCATCCACACTGCAATCACACTCCCTCCGAGTACACACCGCCCCCCGCTTCTTATCACACCGACAGACATTGCACTCCTCCGTCCACTGCTCCTCTTCATACTTCACCTCCCCCGAGTCCAGGACACACCTCATGGGGCAGTCCCGCTCTATGCAGATGATGGTGCTGTCCGAGCACTCGCACTTCACACACCCGTCCCACCACACCTCCTTGTGCTTCTTGATCGTGCTGTGGAACTGGCAGCTCTCACAGGCCCCGCAGGTCACCGGCTGGTTAGGTTTGGTGGGTTCCTCCGGACAGGAGCATTCTCCGCACGCGTCCGCAGTAACCTTGAACCCGGCAGGGACAACCAGATCACCGTAGTAACAGGTGTATTGGGAGCTCTCGAAGATTTCCTCGTATTCTTCAGGGTCAGAGGTCAGGATTCCAGGGAGAAGGAGGAGGAGAGAGGAGAGGAGAAGAAACATCGTCCTTCAAGAGATATGAGATGAAATGTGGGAGTGGTCCTTTTGTTATCTGGCTTCCGGTTAACTTCTATGTATTGAAGGAGATGGTGAGGCAGAGAATAACACAAAATATATCACGATACGTGATGCTAAGATAATAATGCTGATTTAAATTCAAAACTGATGACGGAAAAAACTTTCTTCTTCTCAATCGAATAAAAAACAAAGTCAGCGTGAAACGTGTGAGACACAGAGAAGAGTTAGTTGGTAGCAAATGAATATTAAAGCCACTGTAATAAAGACAGCAAGTCTAATGTAAGTAATTATAAGTTCAATATATAAGTTCAATAAGTTTAATATAAGTTATGATCAATTTCGATTATCGATTAATTTGGGACTACTTCTCTGATGTGGTATGAGACATATTCTGAGAAAGTAAAATATCTCAACGAGACAAAAGATTTCGATTGAATTTATAAACATCGGCAGAGCATGCTCAAATAAAAACTGTCAATTTCGTGGACGAAAATGGCTAAATATTGAACAATCAGGCGACTAAGTTGTATACGGATTGTAGAGGAAATTACAAAGTTGATTACATGAATTACAGGAGCTTGGGTTAACACCGCTTAGAAAGGTGTGCGTTTGACAATGTTTCATTGTAATAATCTCTTGGGAAGGTGTGGATTCCGGTGTGTGGCAAGGGGTGAGAGTGTAGAAAGGGGTGTGAGTGAAGTTAAGGTGGGTGTAACAAGGGGGTGTGAGTGTAAGAAGGAGGTGGGTGTGAGTGTAGCAAAGGGGTGGGTGTGACTGTCATAGCTAGATGGGTGCCTACTGTCTACTGTGAGTCGCGTGTGGGCGCTAAGGAGTGTTTTCTTTAGCAGTGGGTGTTTTGTATACTGTATAGTTCAGTTGTGACTGTTTGGTGTGTAGGGTATAACAGCGACAGCAGAGAGGGTTTAACAGGGGACAACTGAGGAGGCACTCACCGATATGAAATTCTGGAAGTTGAGGATGGGGTTAACAGCAACAACTGAGGAAAACCAGCTCGGTTCAGCCTGAGCCATCTTCAGAGCGAGCCAGCCTCCCAACCCCTCCCCGAGAATACCGACATTACCTGGAAAAGAATATCTTGGTAGGGGCTGCTTCGAATCTAGCAGGGAAATGTGTAACTTCTCTGTGCGCGGTTCAATCGTGCGCGGCTCACTGGCTGTTAATAACAGGCAGCGAGCCGCGCACAAAAAAGCTGTGCACGTTGGAGTTCGTCATGTCCCTGTAAAGGTCATGATTCCATTTATCAATCTGTGAATCTTAGGGAGTATGGAGGAAACAGACACGAGTAATCTTTACAACAGAAGCTTTCGAAAATCGTGTGATTATCGTCGTCTTCTCCGATAAGAATTCTATAAAAATCCAATACTCACTATCATCGACATGCCAGTATCGTCTGATATCCCTGATAGCTTGTTGGCTCTTGTCCACTATCTTCTGGAAGTCCTTGTACGGGTAGTGGTGCCACTCTAAACCTCGTCCTGGGGTGCCCCTCACATCCATATACACCACAATGCAGTCCTTGCTGGTAGCCAGCCATTCTGCTAACCCTAGCTGGTACTTCATTATGGCCATGTTGCCATCAGGGTACGGGTTCACCTGATAATAAGTAAAATACTCTGATTATAAGGTTGATTGAATGAAAAATTCTACAGTATCCTCTACCTATGATAACCAGAGTAATAAAATGTTCACCATCTCAGTAAGTAAAGGTTCATCGAGTGAGCCTCCAAACTGTACAAGAAATGTTTCTGCATCTTCACAAATCTTCACAAGAGAAACTAGGAAACTACTAACCACAATGAGAAGAGGGTACTTGAGAATGTTGGCATTCTTCACGTAGTAGAGTGGGAACACCTTCTTAACTGCCACCCAGATCTTACTGTTCCGATCCAACTCCACCTGAAAATGGGAGGATATATAGAATACATATACACGCTTATTGCGGACATTTTGGGATATTTACCGAGGGCGTAAGACAGAGGGATGTATCGGGTCTAAACCAAAATGGGTCCGCTGGAGATTGGGTTGGAGTAAGTGTTAGCAGTTTGGGTTGGAGCTACCGTGGCTGGCTAAGACTATAATCAGGAACGCTTTTCGTATTCCTCAGTGAAATCTCAAATCTGACTACAGGTTGAATATTCTCACTCAGTTTACATTATAGGTTACAGTTCCAAACAGTTGATAGAGCTTGGGTAGGAGTCGAGAGTTTACACCCTTAAATCATTGCCTACATTTCCATGAGGGAATGAATGTAACTTGGGGTGAATTCCAGTGAACCGATGTAACTCCACCTTTTGTGACGTAATATGTTACGTCTTTGGAAGGTAAGGACGGGTTATAAGGGGTTTTATTTTCTCATTGACAGCATGTAAATCCAAGCAAATTCAAAACGTGAGATTCAGTTTAATATTCTAAAATTTTCAAAAGGTGGGGTCTGGGGCGGCAGCCCAAGATGCTAGAAATTTGACTCAAAACGTCAGGTTTTTGATGAGGTGATCAAAATCCCTATTGAGACGACGATTCAATAGACTCCAAAGGCCTGCTTTGGGGTTTTTTATTTATTTTAGATTCAGTTGACATTTTCAAGACAAATAAATACCTTGAAATTAGACGATAACACCTCTCGATATAACCCGAATTTACTGTTCTGTGTTCATTCCATGGAAACATGGAACTCTCACGCCGCAGGTGTGTGGTGCCGGGGGTACGAACTACAAACAATTTTTTTTGGTACGAACTACAAACAAAAAAAATTGTTTGTAGTTCGTACCCCCGGCACCACACACCTGCGTGTACTTCACTCTTGATCCAACGCAATTTCAAACCCCTGGCACCAGTCACTTGGCACCAGTCACAAACCCCATTAAACCCACCTGAGTGTACTCTACTCTGGGAGACTTCCTCTGCATGAGCTGTGCGTGGATGCTGGGGTTAGCGTATTGCATGTTCTGGTTCTCATCCGAGTACAGGTTCCAGGTGTAGTCACGCAGTGACTTGATCCTCCGGTAGGGTGCCCCGGGACCCAGACACGTCAGGAAATACCTGCCAGGAAATTACTGATTAATCGGAATGTTGGGTAGGAAATACCTGGACATTACTGATTTAATGGAAGGTTGGGTAGGAAATACCTGAAGGTGTGAAGAAGTGGATGGTTTGGTCGCATCGTGAATTTGAAGCATGAAGCGCAATAAGCCCTGTCGGTATGAACAATTTCTTCTACGAGTGGTAGGAAAATTAAACACGTCGAATGATAGGATAAAATCTCATATCAAAAGCTTTCGAAAGTGATTATCATCGTTTTCTCACCATGAAGAAGATCGGACCTTCTTAGCATTCGCCACGTCACACCTCCCCTTGGGCTCCAAACAGGAAATGCAGGTGTGCGTATCGTTTGCAGCGTGGTACACGTATAACATCCTCTTCTTGGTGTTTGATGTCTCCTCGTAGTTCAGATTCATAGCCTCCGTACGGATATACAGACTGGAGGGGGATTGAAAGATTCTAACACTTATGATATGCTTTCATACAAGTCAAGTTCCCGAGTATTTTTAGGAATTACCTATCATTCAAATTGTTTCGAAGGTTGTCACAGTAAAAACTACAAAGTCCACTCTTTGACTCTTTAAACAAATGTGTTATCAATTGTCGGATAGATCGATGAAGGCGCGCATATAAGATTTATAACAAGAATTGCGCCCGTTACCCATTTGCGGGCGCTTAATTTCCCTCCCCCGAGCTTGAAGAAGATATGAATAGAAACGCGCAATTCCATATGCATGAGGGACGTGGGCAGCTTCGATCCACGTTGATGAGCTTTTAAACAACGCAATTGAATTACTTCGCGAAGTTATTTATCTCATAAACTCCGTAGTTTGCCATGGTTTTCACGGTTGAACTTGAAGCAACAAGCATTGATGATTCAATTTCATGATACGCAATTTCATGATACAGAAATTTGTTTTTCCACCATAAATTGTTCAAAATTTCTCGAATTTCAAACATTGTTAAAGTGTTGACTCGGCGCTTGAATTTTCGCTAAAAATTTGATCGGCTAAAAATTTGATCGGCTAAGCTCAAATTATAAAGCTTAACTTGAGCGCGCCACGCATGATGTTGAGCCGCAGCGCCGCGCACAAAACTGCTCGATATGAACATCCATCCTGATCTTGCGGAGTGAAAAGCGCGCAATTGCGCGCGCAATTAAGGTTGCTACGCGACTCCGCTTGATGGTACCATTGTTGACGAAATCTCCCTCAAATATGAGGACATCTCCCTCAAATTTGTGGACATCTCCCTCAAAATTTGTGGACATATCTCCCTCGGACTTTCCGGGCACTTTCCAGAAATTACAGTAGTTGTATTGCAAATCTGGACCTGCTATGCACATATCCTATTTCTCACCTTCCCAAACACGATCTCTGCTAACCCTCTCATTTGCCTTTTTGTATACACAAAAAGGCCAATGGGGAGGGAAAAAATCCTATTATCGAATTGCCACAATTGCGCGTTGTTATCGATCCCTCCGTCAATTGAGCGATCAAAGCAAATATTATGCGCTATCAATACCCTCCCAAACTTACAGGTTTTCCCGCTCGGCATCGACCCCCACGATCTCCGTCACGGCGTACTCCCCCGACGTTATGGCGATCTTCCGGTTCGGATCGTTCGTTGATTCGTATTTGTGCAGGTGCGTGAAGTTCAGCTGAAATTTACATAATTATATAGTTCCACAGGTTTTTATAAGTTCACCATTTCGGGTTGTAAACCCCATCATAAATTGAATACTCGTAGCCATGAAAGTTCCAAAAACATTAAAATGTCGTCTTGAGCGACACAACTGCTTGAGGGGCACCTGTTTGTCGACCCTGGGTCTGAGCACGTAGTACTGCTGCGATTCCGTGTCCGGATGTGAAGTAAAAGCCACCTTCTTGTAGCGGGGCAGCCACCCAAAGTAGCTCTCCCGGTGGAGGATGGGCAGGTCCACACACGTAGGGCTCAGACTCAGCGTGCACTCCTCAGTACGGGCTCGGGTCTGCTGGCGGTTCATGAACTCTACGATAAACTTCTTCCTGGGCAGAGAAGTACTGATAAGTGATCAAAGTTGTGAGAAAATTAGTCTTGAAAAGGGAATAAAAAGGAATTGAAAAGAATAGAAAGAAATGACAACGATAGTTTGAGGATTGCGTGTCACCAAAAGACTTCAGAAAGAAGTGATTTCTAAAGTACTTACGAGTTAACGAAGGAGACACTACTGATGTAGTGTTTGTCCTGTTTCCCGGCAGGGTCAAGAGGCTCATCAGCCCCGGTTATTATCTCGTCTTCCAGGACGTTGTAGAGACGAAGTCGGACCATGGGGTTGTTTTCACCAACGTAGGGGTACGGGTAGGTGATCTCCTTGTTGGGACCACTTTCAGACTTACTGAGAGTTAGAAATCTTAGGTGATCTGAAGTTCATTGTACGAATAATCCTGGAAGTGTAATGTCAGTCAAAGGCAAACTTTTTGATCTCACACTATCATAATTACGGAATAAGTGTTCTTACTCACATGGTTACACTTCGTACAGTAGAAACGTCAGATTCCATGAAGACGATGTAATCTCCTTTAGACGACGTCCAGAATCCTTTGGATTTCCCCTCAAAAAACTCCTCTGAAATAGCGCCAAATCTCAACTTGATACACCAAAGAGCAAGGATTTCTTATCGAGGTAGGTAGGAGAGATTGAGGAAGTATTCCTCCAAAATTGTGGGCAGAAAGATAGGAATATTGGCATATGAGCAGTAAGCACCTTGCAATCGGTGCTGATCAGCGCCGATCCACCGCCGATCAGAGCTGATTGCAAGGTGCTCAAAGCTCATCTGCCGAAATATCACATCACCCTTACAAAATTATCAATTTGACCACTGCAATATGCCGCATTGAATAGCTGCTAACCTGCGTACATGAAGCTCAGAACACCACGCATCATGCTCGGTTTGGTGGTTTCTGTTCCGATGTTCTTCAGGGTATTGATAGCCGGCCCCATTTCTTGTAACCGAATGTTATACGCATTACTTGGCTGGTCTTGCTGTACGAATACCTAAGAGGACAAAATGTGAGTCGCTCCTGCCACAATGACTTAGGTTTGGATGATATAAGCTTTCACTGGTAATAGGTTTAAATCATAATCAATGGATAAAGATTGTAGCTTCAAACGTTAGCGTTAGTTGACTCCAGAATAATTCAACTTACAAGCCTATTTTCCGTGCTATGCTGAACGATTTCCCAATCAACAACATGTGTCTGAAACTTCTGAGGTTCGTTATTCGTGTCCCCAATCTTGAATTTGTACAGATCTTTGAACTTCATGTGCAGGGCTGACGTCTGAAAAGTTGCCAAATATTTCAGACAAACTGAATTTTGAAATTCAGCCGATTTCTACAAAAATGATTTGCCGGACACGCGTGAAAACATAAGCAGTGATTTCCCGCGTCACAAGAAGTGCATCGCGCGCTACGCAAACCAATGGCAAAATAACAAAAACCAGTAGAAATTCCTTCGTTCTGGCGGCACATATTCACAAAAAAGTTTTTGAGGGATGAAGGACTGTTGTTCCAGGAGGAATTGCTAAATATAGAATTCATGAATTAATTATACGAACAACAATAAACAATAGCAACAAAGGTGGAAGACTTCGCGAACATCCAGTGGGCAACAGGCTGAAACAAGAAAACCTCTAGGAAATATCGAACTTCCGCGTACTACTTAATCAAAGAATTGTAAATCAATATCATGACAAAAAGGAAAATTCTACCAGGAACCTTACAATCGAGAACGCGAGTATTGCTCTGACATCCCATCGGGAATCAAATTAAATGAAATATCAGAGATACGAGCTTCTTGAGTGTGGGAAGTTCTGCCACGAGAACCTCTCACAGAGACCAACACACTCTTGAGTAATGCAAATGAAAGTTTCGTTCGCATGAAGCTGATAACATCTCTATACTCCTCATTAGTCTTCTCTGCTACGAGTTCAGCTAACCTCTTATGAAACACCTGTGCTTGAGGTGCCATCCCTCCCGAAGTACTGTAGACCAGTGGGGTGAAACTACACTTTTCTACCTGAATAACGCGTTGCTCGTAGTTCTTCTTCTTGATGTTTTCATGCTGCATATATACTGATTTGATATCACGATTTGATATCACGATTCACAAAAAAGTAATATAACGAGTCGCAAAAAATATCAACGGTGCGGTAAAGGAATGACTCGTCTGAAAATGGGAAATTCTGAAATCAGTGACGGATCACACATCAGGTCTGAGTGATGCTGGCTTCAAATCAATCTATAAATAGTTTGATGTGAGATCACCATTCAATAGAATGTAGATATGGCATACCTTAAACTCTTATACTTTAGTCGGTAAAATTATAGTCGGAATTATTTCAGTCGAATAATTTCAGTCACAGAGGGTCTAGACATATGGTCGGCCTATACAATAGTCAACATTTTTGACGATTTTTAACTTATTCATTAGGCTTTTTGAAACACCAGAAAAGAAGGAATTTCCTGGAATTCTTTCCCTCCAATTATCGCGAAGATTTCATATGGAATGTGGAATGCGCGCAAATCAATATTCGTCAAACACCATTGAATGGGAATGGTGTCAGCGTCATTATAAGGGATGGAATGTGGAATGCATACTAATCAAAATACGTCATACGTCATAACATACGAATGGTGTCAACGTCATATGGATGAAATGTGGAATGCGTACGAATCAAAATACGTCATACGTCATTACATACGAATGGTGTCAACGTCACAGAGATGGAATGTGGAATTCACGCATTCGTCATGATTGATTGGGTGTCAACGAACACATATATAAAGCCCCCCACTGCGGGTGGAGTCATAATTCATTACATTTGTTGACCACTCCTCCTCCTACCACGCCTTCCTTGACAATTGATGACCAGCCCCTTCTACTCCTACCACGCCTTCCTTGACGAGTGATGGGCAGCCCCTCCTACTCCTACTACTCTACTACACCTTTATAATTGACGACTGATGACCAGCCCTTCCTACTCCTACCACGCCTAACTTGACGAGTGATGGCCAGCCCTTCCTACTCCTACCAAACATTCCTTGACAAGTGATGACCAGCCCCTCCTACTCCTACCACACCTTCCTTGACGAGTGATGACCAGCCCCTCCTACTCCTACCACACCTTTCTTGACGAGTGATGACCAGCCCTTCCTACTCCTACCACACCTTCCTTGACGAGTGATGGGCAGCCCCTCCTACTCCTACTACTCTACTACACCTTTATAATTGACGACTGATGACCAGCCCTTCCTACTCCTACCACACCTTTCTTGACGAGTGATGACCAGCCCTTCCTACTCCTACCATACCTTCCTTGACGAGTGATGACCAGCCCTTCCTACTCCTACCAAACCATCCCTGACGAGTGATGGCCAGCCCTTCCTACTCCTACCACACCTTCCTTGACGAGTGATGACCAGCCCCTCCTACTCCTACTACTCTACTACACCTTTATAATTGACGACTGATGACCAGCCCTTCCTACTCCTACCACACCTTTCTTGACGAGTGATGACCAGCCCTTCCTACTCCTACCATACCTTCCTTGACGAGTGATGACCAGCCCTTCCTACTCCTACCAAACCATCCCTGACGAGTGATGGCCAGCCCTTCCTACTCCTACCACACCTTCCTTGACGAGTGATGACCAGCCCCTCCTACTCCTACTACTCTACTACACCTTTATAATTGACGACTGATGACCAGCCCTTCCTACTCCTACCACGCCTTCCTTGATGAGTGATGACCAGCCCTTCCTACTCCTACCACGCCTAACTTGACGAGTGATGACCAGCCCTTCCTACTCCTACCACACCTTCCTTGACGAGTGATGACCAGCCCTTCCTACTCCTACCAAACCTTCCCTGACGAGTGATGGCCAGCCCCTCCTACTCCTACCACGCCTTCCTTGACGAGTGATGACCAGCCCCTCCTACTCCTACCACACCTTCCTTGACGAGTGATGACCAGCCCCTCCTACTCCTACCACACCTTCCTTGACGAGTGATGACAAGCCCAGGGATGTCCGAACTCTGCCCCATCTATATAACAAGTAAGAGGTTATCATACGAGGTTCACAAGACACAAACTTTAGATTGTGCATTGGCAACTTTGATATAACCAAATTTGATAACAGGCTCCAACTCACCCCGTTGTTCTTGGCAAACACCACCATAGTTCCAGGACCTGTCACCTCGAAATCGTCAAATCCAATCTTGTTCTGGAATAGGATTAGGTTTTGTAACGAATTCTTGCAAATTTCGAGAGAATCATTAGAAGATTAAACAAGTTTGCTTCGTAATATGGTGATGAAATCATAAATCAGTTCTCAACTAACCCATGTTTCGTAGTGCACAATGATCTCCTGTGTTTTATCGTTCTGCTTCGTCATGTCAATGCGGATGATGTTGTTAGTGAAATCCTTGTAGTACACGTAACGACCTGAAACACAATAATTTTCCTATCTATTTCATTTATTTGTTTAATTCATTTAAAGTAGGTATGATGGCTATGCCAGTGAAGTGATAATTGAGTCTCCACATAAAATCCCAATGTAAACATTGTGATGTTTTGATAGTAGCAGGAACGTCCTAATCACTTGTAATTATGGGAATTGGACAGTGAATTTTAGAGGGAGGAGAAGATTCACTGTACATCTTCAATTCTTCTTAGTCTTACAAGTGTTTTTCATGGCAAATGAGCTTGTTATTTGTTAGTCACAGAAATCTTTGGATCTCTGGGGGAAACACCCAAAAAACCAAAAGTAATTTATTCAACATCCCCGTGAGGGTAACATGAAGTCGTATTGGAGTAACGTCGTATTGCAAATACTATGAATTATGACTTGTCATATGAAATATGTTTGAATATTCGTTCGTGACCTCTTAGAGATTATGAATTTATGTATACCTTATCATGAATTATTACGAGATATACACGTGACAACGTGATAACTCTGATAATATTATCCTTCTATTCAATGTAAATATTAACCTGAATCAATTTAGCTGATGATGATAATGTCATGAATTAATCGAAAATTCCGCAAAGACTCTGTCTTACTTGGTACCTTGAATTCGAGGATGAAGTTCACAGTACTATCATTTTGTCTATTCTTCCTATCAAAAGCAAAAGTAACCTAACCCAATAATCGGAAACTCACCATTTTGACCCCACTTGAAGTCACGTGGTTCAACTTGGAGTCGTCTAATGTCGTCCCATGTAAGCTCATGCCACAACCTCACATCTGTTGAAGGTTTAGATGTACAGGGGTACTAGATACGGGGGTACTACTGAACTAAAGGAGTTGTCGATGTTCGGATAAATAGTGTACCTTGTTGAATGTTGATGTACTACGTTAACAAACAATGTTGGTACACTACACTGTATTAGTTTACCCACCGCCTTGTAGACTAGAGCCTTCTAATGTGTGCCTTCTACTGCTTGTTCAGGGAACATGAAAATACAAATTTTATGAAATGTTACGGATCACTTCCAATTCAACTTACATATCGCTATTGGCACTATTATAATCGCCAGCACGGTAAGCACTACGCAGCCGAATAGAGCGTAGTACTTCCGCCTTTCACTCTTCGACATCTCCTTCCACTGTTCTCGCATAGACTCCCCTTTCAGCTTCTTCAAACCTCCGGGCTTTTTCGATGATTTAGGGATTCTGAGAGTTGAAATATTGAGGGGTTAGAAGTGAATTATACAATTTCGAATGACTGAAAGAGCTCCTCTGATTATCAGAAATAATGGTGGTGGCAATGTTGCATTAAGCCCGAGTTCAATTATTTCACTGAGGACTGAGGAAGAGTTTAAGTACGTACGGTGGTGCGTAGGACAGCTCCACCTTTTCCTTCTTCACGTCGTATCTCTCCTCAGGGCGCTCTTCTTTGAGGCGAATACCGTCCAGCTGAGGAAAGAGAATCAAGTGGCAAGTGCTGAGGAAAGAGAATTTAATGTCAAATGTTTGCCGTCATTGTCAATATTTAGAGTGGCCAGAGATGTCGGACTGCCCATTTACTTACAATATGTGGCCTGTGGGCAAAGTAAGCACTAGACATTGATTTCTGCTAAGCTGATAATGCCTAATTATAAGCTAATAAACAGGTCCATTTGACATTGGACATTCAGCGCGCAAGCTGCCCGAGCTGGCTGTAAACTCACGCTCTGATTGTTCAATTCCATAAAAATTACGGGTTGAAACTTTCAAGCTAATACACTGCGGGTATAAACATAAACAACATCTTACCTCGACAAGCTTGTCCCCGCCATTGAAGGTTGCTTTGGGAGCTCTGACATCATCATCGTACGGGGGATATCCAACAGCTGGAAAATTGTTATTTTAGAAGGTCACGAAAAAGAACAGGGATAGGTGATACGATATTTTGGTTCAAAAAAGGGAGTATTACATTCAAATACAATATAAATTATTTTACATAAGTTGATTTAAAGAAGCTAGAAAGATGGTTGGGTTCAAAAACTGAAAAACATACACCGTTGTGCGATAGATAAAATAAAAGGCGGTTATCCATAGGCTATTCCATCGGATTCAAAGATAACATTAATATTTTATCTACAAACTACAGTACAGAATTGCTGTAGTTCGTTCAGCTATGACGAAGTTACTAGGTAATAACAGCAAACATTTATAATATGAACTTCGTGAAGAGAATTGGCACAGTAATATGAACAGTGTACAGTACTGTACACATGTACGTATACAGTACATGATACATTGATACATGAAATCCCATGAAATGAACATTCCCCATTTTCGTACATGATCTCCAATTTGCTCCTGAAGTCCTGAATGCAAACAGTTACATTGATATTTCCAGCGACAGTTACTGCGTGTTTCCCTGAACATGGCTTTGAAACAGTTATATTTTGTCAGCAACAGACCTCAACAGATACCATATATCGTGTGTTTTGCTGCAATGAACACGTATCACCTGGAACTGATGCTGACATGGCAGAACCTCGGCGGTGCTCGGCAGCCGACCCATCACCCCCCATCAGCGACCCCTGACCCGCTCTCGGGGATCCGGGATCAGTCCCCGGGATCAAGGAGTAGGGATGGTTGGGATAACCGACTACGGCCGTGGTGAAGGTGCAGGGGGAGGAGTAGTGGTCGGCCGAGTGGTAGTGGGATGAGGGAGATGTGGGGCGAGGGGGTGAGTGGTAGTGAGACGAGGGGGAGGCGGGGTGAGGGGGTGTTTCGGATCCTGTGGACTGAAGGAGGGGAGAATCCACGCTGTCCTCCACAATAGCTGTGGAGTGGTGAGTGGGTGGACCGAAGTGGAAGGGTGGAGGTTGGGATCTGAAGGCGGCAGGTGGGGTTTGGAGGTCGGTGGAAGTGGTTGGGAAGCACTCAGGCATGTCGGTGGTAGGGGAGAATTCGAAAGAAGTGGCAGTTCCCCGTTGGGGTAGGATGGGGGTACGGGGGAGGTGAGGGGGGAGTTAGGGGATTTGGTAGAGTGGGGGGATTTGAGGAAAGAGGGGGACAAGGGAGACGCAGGGGTGTTGGGAGGAGGGTCATGGGTCTTTGGCCACTCGAATCTGCTTTCTGGAGAAGGTTAATTCATGTCCCTCAAAAGTGCCATAGTGCATTGTCCCAAGAGGTATACCGTAGTTTATTAGTTTATTTTGTAAATATGGTACTAGAAAATCATGACTCGAAGACTCGTATCAGATATCAAACAAATTAAAAATGATTGCTATTAAAACCTAGAGTAGAAAGTCAAAATGAGTTTAGAAACGAAGATATCGAAATTAAATGAAATGCAAGTGATGCTCGACTCACCATCTTTTGGCGGGGGGACATCCCCGTATCTATCATCATTGTATCTGTACGATCCCGTGTGATGCGAGCCCCTGACATCGTATTATTATTATGATGCTACACAGTTTAAGAGTTTCAACCGTTTTTGTAGATCTCGTCAGATTATGAATATGATGTTGAGCATAGCTACTAATCAATAAAGTTCCACTCTTATGTGGAACTTTATTGTGGAAGAATCGCTTCTTCTTATATCTTAAGGAAGATGAAAAAGAAAAAAAAGGAACTGATAATTTGAAAATTATATCACCTGTCATCGTAGGGAGGATTTGATCCCCTCTCATCATACGCCGGATTATAGTTATTAGAACCGCGGTACGAGTCGCTCTGATCCTCGTACGGTCTCCGTCTGTCGTCAGGGTACGCTGCGTCGTACTTATCACGTACATACGAGCCACGCTCATCACTCGGTGTGTAACGATACCGGTCATCGTACGGATCACGCCGGTCATCATAATCATCACGCCGGTTATCGTAGGGATCACGCCGGTCGTCATATCGGTCGCGGGAGTCGAAGGATTCCTGATAGCGTGCGTCTGGTGGTCGATAAGGAGGTTCATCTGGTCTGGAGAATTTCAGTATGTTTGTAAGAAATTCGTTTAATTAATTATATGACACCTTTTTGGAAGAAAAAAAGAATATTAAATAGTTAGATTTCCACATTCCCATCAATGAAAATAAATGTTTATTGAGTATTAATTGAATCATGAGATTATTCCCGATTTCCAATCATACAATCATGCACAAGAATTCTCGTTTTCTAAGATCAAGCCCAAGATCAGGCATTCAACATGCCTTACAATATTGACATGATGATTGATGTTTGATTTATTTGTAAAATTCAAATGATTTAAATCTCGAATTTTCCATATATCAATATATAATAGCACAAGTTGAGTGTTAACCGATCACATTACACGCATCATCTGAAGTAGCAAATATATCGATTTCTGAGAGCTAGCATCATTATATCAAAACGGGCTATGAGATGTCAGAGATTGAAGTAGAAGGTCACATTTTCAATTACGCCCGCTTGTGCTACGGGCTATATTAATCGAAATGGAAAGGGGATGAATATTCCCGAATCCGGCACACTGGGAAGGTTAAGAATAGTGGTGAGTAGAGGATTACGCAATAAATACCATTTAGGGCTAAATAGGTCGTGTACAGGCTATGGGGGTTTCGAAGCCATTATTGAGCATCATCAATTTCAAATGATTCGTTTTGAATGGTCCTGCATTGAACCTTAAGAAAAACTAAGCACTACTACCCATACCAATAGGATGGATGACAGAAACGCGATTCTTTCTGTATTGTTGCTGATGAATCAATAAACTGTTCACGTCACACAAGGAAAATCTTATCAATAACGTACAATAACCTATTATAATGCACAAGATGAAAAATTGCTACCCCCGCAGAGTACTTTTACAGATTTATCACAGTCTTTTTGCAATCACACAAATTTCTGAGCGTCATAAGTGAGAATCAGACATAGAAATCTTCTGCAAGAAATGAAAAGAATGCGCTGTTATTCCCGGTTACATAAATTACTTCAAAAAGGAAGGAAATAACCCCAGGGCATACTAAGGATGATACAAAGTATCACTGCACTCAGAATGCTGTAATGATGGTGATTAAGAAACGTGATTACCGCTCTCCAGTACCAGCTTCAATTCCTCAAAATAGCCCTGAAATATTCTATGAAATTTTGTCGAATATAATTTTGTAGTATATTATTCCACTAGAATAAGAAGGGAAGTTCGATTTAGGATGTACAGATAATTTTGTTTCGGATATAAACTCTGAAATTCTATAACATATACTGACTCTAATTGGTCAAAAGAGTTATGAATAAGTATGTAATATTTTTCGAACATGTGTGTTTGCATTGTTTGGCAGGGAAAGTGGGAATATTTGTTTCTGTGGTTGTTTTGGCTAGGAATAATAAATATTTATAATACACTGATATATTGATTGATTGTAACATTTCTTAAGCCAAATCTAATCCATTTAAAACCATTGCTAATTCCCCTGGCACTAAACTGATATCACTTGATTATCACTGGCACACCACACTAAACGACCAAAGTCTCTAGAAGCCCATGATCTGGGCGAAACTTCCCACCTGTAGCTGGAGTCTGAGGGTGGGTAATTTCCTGCTGAAGGTGGGTAATTTCCTGCTGAAGGTGGGTAATTTCCTGCTGAAGGTGGGTAATTTCCCCCAACTCCACCAGTTGAGGGGGCGTAGGGGTGTAGTCTCCTCGAGTATCCCGGGGGTACCTGTTCATGGCTAGCTAGATACAGTCTACAGGGTCAGCACTTGGACTTTGGAGCAGGGTTTTTGAAAAATCAGCTGGATAAATCTTACGAGCAATACAGATCAATGCTTTGTACAGCTGCTAGTGAGTATAGGTACTTGCTATTGTAGCCAAGGTTTTAGCAATCAAAATATGAGATTGAATCAAAATCACATAAGGATGTAGAATAGCTATAAGCAGATTCTTAGCAGATTCATCGTAATCAATTAGACTTTTATTAAACACAATTTGTATTAGGATGGTACGTAAAGGTGTAAAGACAGAACCCATGACTATTGAATTGTGCTAACCCCCACGATCATTGGGGACCTAGCTTTGTAGATTCTAATCAATATCAGTGAATTGGAATGTACAGGAGAATTTAGCAATCAAAATATGAGATTGAATCAAAATCACATAAGGATGTAGAATAGCTATAAGCAGATTCTTAGCAGATTCGTTGTAATCAATTAGACTTATATTAAACACAATTTGTATTAGGATGGTACGTAAAATCACAACCCATGACTATTGAATTGTGCTAACCCCCACGATCATTTGGGACCTAGCTTTGTAGATTCTAATCAATATCAGTGAATAGGAATGTACAGGAGTGAATCTGCAAGACATCACTGATTATAACTGATTACCAATGAAACAATAATGGTAGTAAATTGTGAATGTTATTAATAAATTATTAAAATGTGAAATATAACTGGGCCAACGCTATTCTAGACTATTTTAGGCCATCGATTTTTTTCGATGTGGGTTGCCTAAAATAGCCCTCGAGTTTCTAGCGAGAATTTGGACTTAGTTATGAAAATAGAAGAATACATTGAAATCTTTTTGAATGTTTTAGTTCGCTTTGCTTTATGGTCGCTGCTTGCATCGCCCTTCGATTGGGGGCCTTTTAATAAGGCTATCTAAGATCATTTCACCCTTTTTCAATTTGTGGGGGCCTAAAATAGCGTTTCCCCTGTTTAAATAGTGAGTTGAAAGAATGGTACAAAACATTCTAAAACAGAACAATATTACCAACGGTATAAAGTTATTAAAAACATAAAAATTATGTACTGTATCTAAAACAATCCAGTACCTATACGTTATAAAGCAAATAAAGCTTCCTTGATATGAAAAAATAACTTAATAACATAACGTAATGAAATATTGATATTTCATTCTGTACATTGAAAATTAATTCTAATTAGTAATAAGTTAACATAATATCTGATATAGATTTACGATTACCAAATAAAAAAAATGTTCAGAAGTCCAGCAGGTATTTTAAAAATTCTTGTAAAAATTCTTTTTTTTTCAAATTTGAACTACCAACACGCACATAGCAACTGCACATATGGTGGCTGAAACCCTGCCAATTAGATAAAACCAAAATCAGAAACAAAATTTGAAAAAAATGATAAAACTGCTCAACAAGACAGTATCAATGAAGATTCCCTTCGCCCAACTGCCCACTGACTGTGATGACTAAGATGTTTTTCTCTGTTATAGGTTCGTCTGAAAACAAAAGATCTGCTACCTGGCAAGTTTAGCTCATAGCTCACGTAGACTTTGAGCTTACAAGCTTGTTACACACATTACATTGAGTTGCTTTCACAGCCAAACACAGACACTTAGCACTAAATACATTGTAAGCAATGAAAGTATCTATACAAACGTACGAAAAACGGACACAAATTGTTCAAAAATTTGTAAAAAGCAAACGAACTCTAATAGTGCTAGTACATAATACAAACAACCAATCAAAAACTGAAAAGTATGGCCATAGAATCATAAGTTGAGTTGAATGATTGCCTAACACTCAGAGATCACAAACATTGTAACTGGCCCATGATCATTGTATGAAGATATAATCGATATTTCTAATCCAATTCTAACTTGGAATTCAATAGTTGAGACTTGAGGGGCCAAAAATAACTGGCTCTGAATATCAATTTACAGTCATTCTATAGCTCCTTACTGTGGTTGTGAAAAATTATAGGAAGAATGATATGAAATGACAAAAGTAACTGATATAGAATGAGTTTTTGTGGGCATAACTGACTTAATCTCCCATGTACAACAAAGATTCGGTTATAACATTTTGCTTCTTAACTCTACCATTGTTAATTTTCTTCTGTACTGGACACTGTCTCGCTTTCTTTCTTGTAGAAACACCGTCACCAACGCCAGATACCACCTTCCAAACTCCAGAGGTCGGTAGGTTCACCTCAGAGAGAAAGTCTTCATCATCTTCTGATGTAAAGACATCAGCTTCACTATCAGAAGTCATCACATAAGGAATTGCTTTAAGAGGAGAAGTAATGGGGGCTTCAGCTATCATTGAAGGAGAGTTGATAGATGCTTCGATAATCTGCTCCCCAAGACTGGTTTCATCATTGCTTGGCAGAATT
The DNA here is from genome assembly GCA_011033025.1 of Beroe forskalii. NCBI lineage: Eukaryota > Metazoa > Ctenophora > Nuda > Beroida > Beroidae > Beroe > Beroe forskalii. The sequence continues at coordinate 10,859 of WFMF01000669.1, read as the reverse complement.
TCGGCAGTAGGCACTTCTTCAATAGGGACATTTTCAACGAAAATCACTGCTTTGGGCGTAAGAGGAGTGTGATGCAGAATGATAGGCTGTTCTGCGTTCTGGTTTATAGGTTGGGGAACATTATTATCTTTTTTCTTGCTGTTAGTGCGCCGTCTTCTTTTCTCTGGGCGGACAGACATGATATTAGTTTCAAGGGTAACAGGGTCTGGGAGTGTGTAAGTTGATTTTCTGTTCTGACTTGGTAGAACATGAACATCCAATTCACCGGATTTAGTCTTATTGTAGCAATTTATATTGTTGCAATTTTCATGATGACCTTTTTTGAGCACAAGAAAGTCAGAAATTGGAGGCATGTCTAATTCAACTGGTTTTTTAGGTTTTTGTGCTTGATTTGAAATATCTTTTTGCAGAAATGTCTTTTTTGTTTTCTCTGGGACAAACGTAGTTCCAAGTGCACTATCATCATTGGCTGCTTGAAAGGTATTCACTCTCCTGTTGATTTGCTGGAGCCGTCTATGGCTGACTGGATGAACTTGAGTATTTACTGTTATGAGGTCACCAGGATAATGAAGGGATTTAGAATTTGGACAGCTTGCAGGATCATGTTCAGGTATAAGGTGTCTGCAATTGTGACACACAGATGGCCAGAACTTATGGGCATTGCCACTCTTCAATGTGGGGCATTTACTGGGGTGATGCCTCGGAAGTTCAGCTGTGCATTGCAAGCATATGGAAACTTGGAATATTGATAATCTTCCAGGGATTTCCTTTGGAACTGATTTTGTTGGAGTGATTTTCTCTAATGATTCTGATGAGCTCTCCAATGATTGTGGTGTATCATTCAATTCAGGTCCTTGAAAAGGAAAAATTGGGGCTTTGTTCCAGTGATTGAGTTCATAGTAAGGGTAGCTCCCAATTCCATAATATGGAAACATTGGATGTGGGAAATATGATCCACTATAATATTGAGGATGGTATGAGCTCGGCATAGTGAAGGTAGAGGGATATGAATTATCATGCAGTGATCTGAAAAATAAATCATAATCATAATAGCTTAATAGATATTACCCATATTAAACATAACGAAGTTGTATGCACATCGGTTTCAGCAGTTTGGGTTATTGAGCTCAGAACACTTAACAGTTAATTGACACTAATTGGGGGTGCAAGAAATTTATCATGCAATCACATGCTTACATGTAGTTGGCAGAATACAGAAACAGTGAATTTCGGATGCTACATAACATGGATTTTGAAATAAAACTGATAATGTGATAATATATCATGCAATATTAATAAATTTAGGTCGAGTTTAGCAGCTCTTGGTATAAATGCAGTAGGTAATGGAATAAATAATTACTGATTGGTCATGATACTGATTAATTGGATTATTGGATCAGTATTAATCAGAGATAAACATTCGTATGATTACAACAGTTAAACAGGGCATTAATAATGATAATCACATCCTTAAATAATTTCTTGAATTTGAATTTGAATTTGAATATAAGTTTTACCTTACATGCAGTTGACAGAATAAGAATTTTAGAAACCTTATCGGCCCTTATTTGATATTTCTCATGTTTACCAGCCAAGTGTACTTTTCAATTTTGGTCCAAAGGGTCGGTTAAACAAATACTGATTTATGTGAGGCTGGTTTAGTTAGAATATTTTCAATAAGTCCAGAAAATATTCCTATCATCAAGTTGAAAGCCCTGCAAAACGCAATTTTATAGAAGAAGCTAGCAATTGTTAAAACAAATCAGGTTATTCAGAAAACAGTATCTAATATTAATTATAGGCTATTTCATGATTTCAGCCATGGAGTTTATCCGATTTTGGCCAAATTTTGGTCCAAAAAATAATGATCTTGGAGCCAGTTAACAAGGCCAGTTAAATAAGGGCCGATAAGGTAATAAATAATTATCATGAAACAATTTTCTAGTACAATCACTAACAAAATCAACAAAAAGATTTCATGAATCATCAAATTGTGCCTCCATGCTTATAATTACCTTCTATCTTCATTACTGTTTGAATTTATGTGACTTCCTGTAAAGCTCGGGTTTTGCTGACCAATACTATCACTGTAACTGGGAGGACCTCTTGGGATGTAACTTCCATTACCATAATTGGTTGCCATTCCTGTGGATAAAAATGAAGGTAGCAAGACTTACTCACATCTTTACTTATGAATTCTCACAGTAATTATGATAAGGGATCGTTCACATATTACATAATCGATTTTAACTCCCCCCCCCATAATAAAGTTTTCAGTATTTGTATTGTTACAATAACATGTAACATAATCACATGGAACGCCCCCCCCCCCTAGGTGATTACATAATATGTGAATGATCCCTAAATAGGCACATATGTTTCAATTTATTTTTCGATTTTTGACTCGATAAGTTTTATCCAGAGTTCAGCAAAATGGCATGTCTATCAATTTGGAAAATGGACAGTGAAATAAAGTTAATTACAAATAACACATGTAATTATAACAATAAATATTACAAAAAAGATTCAAATATCTGTCTTCAAAAATATGATCTTGATATCAATAAAATACTGTACAATTATGTACAAAGCCAACATAACATGTATGTACCTATAATGATAGTAGCTAATAATAATAATGTTAATATATCGTAAGTTATACGGTCGTATGAAAGTATACCAATGACCCCCTACTGACCCCCTACTGAACTCCTGCTGACCCCCTGGTGAACCCCTGCTGACCTCCTGGTGAACCCCTACTGACCCCCTACTGAACCCCTGCTGACCCCCTACTGACCCCCTGGTGAACCCCTACTGACCCCCTGGTGAACCCCTACTGACCACTTTCTGATCATTGTTTCAATTCTTATCATGAGTGATTTTTAACATCTAAAAGCACTTAAAATTTCACTTAAATTTTCTTAAGTTCCTTTAATTCACTCCATAATAAAGGGGCGGAGGGGCCTACAGTAATCCAATGAAAAGATAAAACTGCTTCATGTAATATTGTAATGTGTCAATAAACTGATAAAATAAAGATATTGCCTACATAGAATTCTTTAAATACTTACTCTGAACGTGAAATAGCAACAAAATGTATTTCACCAAATAATTTTTGATATAAAATTATAGGTTTACAAAGTATTGCTTATAAATGGGGACATATGTCAATTCAGAGACATCAAATGGAAGATGAGGGCCTTCTTTAGTAAAAAGTGAGAGGCCACCTTGGGTGGCTACTCCTGAAGCTGCATTCAGTTGATCATTTATTTCAATTCGTGAAACAGGATGGTGTGCAAGCTGTGGTGTGCTACTGGCAAGCATAGGCCAGATTGTGGACTTGAGCATATCCTCTAGAAATTTCCTCATGAATTTTGGGTCCTTTTTATCAGCTCTTCTAAGAACTTTAGTCCTCTGCATATGTTCGTTTGAATATATCTATTAGGACTGGCTGATCAGCCATTTGTAGCATGAGGGACAATGTAGAATCAAACTTAACTCCATGTTCACTATTATCAGAGTCTTTGAGAAGAGATTCTCCACATGCCCTTCTAAAAAGTGCAACTGTTTTATATGTAGAGTACTCAGTAAAATGGTGCTTGAAGTTGAGATATAACTTGCTCCTTGAAGCGAGATATAGTTGCAATGCTGACATTTATTTCTGGTTTGGCAGCCCTTCCAAATGTTCTCCTCTGAGGCCATCCTTCATCCACCTCCACACCAGATTCAAAGGGCAAGCCACCATACAGAGGAACTGTTTCTAGTTTTGTTAGGCACTGGAACACCATTAGATTGAAAGAGTGGTAGGAAAGTCCATGCCTGACAAACTTCAAACAGTTCTCCAGTCTCACTATTACGATGTACACAACAGGCTTCAACTAAAAGTCCTAAGTTAGCATCACTTGACTCAATTCTACAAATAACTTTTGGATAGAACCATGAGCCATTGTTGCGAAGAAGTTTCCAGGTTGAAGGATCAGCTGCATTCCATACACAGTTGATAGTATGAATGTTACTTAAAAAGAACTTATCACCACTAATACGCGTTGTTATTGCCAAGTGCACCCTTCTTGCAATGATTTGAGCATTTGCTTTTGGTGGAGGAATGTTTCGCAGAATGTTTATTGTGATTATTCTGTTGATGCTTGTTACAGGGACTAGTCTATTATTAGGAAGATCCCAGTTTAGATCTTTGTAAGATATGCAGGTAGCAGAAAGTCTGGGGTGTAGCCATGTACTCAGAAGATAGTTATTGTTGTCTGTAAGAAACTGAATAAAAGTGGAGGGTCTAGAACCAGAGTGCAAAACAAGCAGTGTTTTTAACTGTTCGAATTTTACACTTTTCCTTACTTCTCTCATTTTACCAGATTCAGCTTTGCTTTCCTCAACACAAAGAATTCTCATGAAATTACTTGGAACCATACCAGAAGCTCCAGATTCTAAATCTTCAGCCTCCCACCAGCCATCTCTTCTCTGAGATTTAACAGAAAATTTGGTACCTTTGGCAAAAGATAAATCCCCAGCTTCTTGAGCAGTGTAATTTCCAATTGCTTCACAAATTACACTGTTAACAGTACTTGAATTAATAGACTCAGTTCTCTCAGTGACTTCAGAATAATCATCTTCCTCCAAATCCTCATCATCTTCTTCCTCCTCCTCCTCAATATCATCTTCATATTCATCATCGTCCTCAAGTTCCTCATCTTCACTTTCACTACCATCATCTTCACCAATTATTTCTTCTTCATTATCAGAAAGTTCATCTGATTGCACTGATCTAAAATAGTCTGCCTCAACATCATTAGTTCCAAGAGCATCAATTCGATCAATCAATGAGGTTAGATACAATTTTATGTGTTCAAATTCATCATCACCTTTGTTTTTCTGTTGCTTGCAAACCTCTTGCAAAAGAGCTTTTGCCTTGTTTGAAAAATCATTTTGCAATGAAGGATTTACTTCTCCATTACTGGAACTGAATAGTTCATCATCACATTGTAGTTTTAGCTGCTCAACTTTTCTGGTTAATGATGCATTATGCTTTGCCCCACTTTTCATGACCTTAAAGAATACATGATAAATTTGAAAAATATTTGATAAAATCTTCTTTGATAAAAGGTTTGATAGAATATATTCAAATATTTTTTTTTCAAATAATAAAGAAAAATTTCTTCAAGATATCAATTGATGAAGATAGAGATTCCTTTATAGAAATAGAAATAGAATAAGTTATGGTATTAAACCATCACACTTCCTTTCATTATACCAATGATTCTTTTTTACCATATCAATCATCAATGATAGAAGATCATATTCTTCTTAGTCTTAGTAAAATGGCCAAGGTCGGTTTAATCAACCAGGCCGGTGGCAGCCATGCAGAGCATAGAGACTTCCCTATACACTAGGCCAAGGGTGTGAACTCCTAGGTGGTTTTTAGGCCACCCGACTGCCGGGTTATATCCTGAGCTGAGAGCAGAACCCAGTCCTGGACCACACAGGTCTGGAATTCTACCAATGCCCGTGGCTTCAAACAGACTGCAAAGCAAGTCAGGGCGTGCCTGCAGATTAGGTCAGCTATCAGCTGAAGGTGGCTATGTACCACCTCCTCCCAACTAATGACGCACGAGATGGTCTGCATCAGTAGTCTGAAAACATAGAGTCCTTCTGTTTTGACTGCACAAAGATGCAGCTTCAGCCAGGTACAAAGGGCATAAACCCAGCCCAAAGAGTTAGTGGCTCTTGGATACCAAATAAGAAGTAGGTAGAAGTGTATTTTGGGATGTTGTATTTGGTTTTTATTTATCAGGATTTCATCTTCTTGCTTTTCTTGGAGATATGGGCTCTGTAAATTGTGGGATTTTATTGAAGCAGGCGGATTTTGTGAAGAATTTTGTTATTTTGCAGGGGTTGATGATAGTGGCTGCTTAGAGTTAATTATGTCTTATAGTTTAATATTATGGTATTGAAGTGGTAAATTCTCTGTAGGGAGAAGGCTGACATTCTTCTAGAATGTGCATTGCTGTCTCATCCGGGCAGAAAACGGGTCAATTCCACAGTTTTGTAAGTCACAGTAATCACAAAGAGGATCAAGTGCCATATTCAATCTGTGTAGGTGACTATTGAGGTTATTGTGTCCAGTAATTATTTTGAGAAGGATGCATAGATTTCTGTTAGTTTTATTATTGTGTAGCTTAGTTAGATAAATATCAAGTGTCACTTTACAATGGTTATTTGCCCTGTCTAGTATTCCTGTGTGGAGGGAGTTTGTGAAAAGTTGGAGAGGAGATGTGTGTTGGCGTTTATTCTAACGTTTTGGCCAGTCAAGCTGGCGCCCTAAAGTGAGATGAGTGAGTGAAATGAAAAAGCCAGGAAAGAAACGTGTTGACCCCCTGCTCAGAACCTGATCAGGAGGGTCTACCTGGGTGCTCTGCCAGGTAATCACTGTGTATTAGCCTGCCTCGACAACAAATGAATGGCAGTTACCGCCACTCACCACGGGAGGGACCCATACAGTCTCGGACTCACCATCTTCACTGGGTGATGAGACCAGGGTGCAGCCGCAGCTTCAAGGGTGCGAGAACAGTATGGGGCACTGGGTCTTACGGATGCCGTGACCAGACTATGGCAACCCAGCTGTTTAGTATACAACGTACACAGGAGAACAGTGTTCCTGTGTACGAGGGTGCATTGGTTGTGAAAAGGAACAATGCACGAGTGGCAGAAGATCATATATTCGTATAAGATAATCATATTCAAATCATATCATCATAATGGTTAAAACTTGCAAAGCAATAACAAACTAAATTCTGCAGATTTATGCATAAATGGGGAAAAATCTCCGAAGAGAGTGAAATATTATATAGCTTGAGGAAGCACCAAACATCCATGATGGATGGTGTATCACAATAACAGAATCAAATATTTAATTATAAACTAATAAAATCTGATATCAATCAATATTATCTGATTCAAGGTTTAATACTTTAATAGGGAAGGAGAGTGATGATAAAAAATAAATTGAACATTTGATAAAAGATTAGACTAAAGATCATAATCATACTGATAAAGCAAAAAATGCAAAGCATTAGAACATGCATTATAACTGTAGAACCGGCATAAATTAAAGATAAGATAAGATAACATTTTTGTCATAAGGTCATGTTGAAAGCTGTCTTGACATATTTTATAGTCCATAAAATGCTTGGTTGAGGGGCTCCACCAGTATTTATCATTTTGAGTCATGTGGAGACTTCTGCCCGAGGAAATTTTACATCTATTTTTTAAAGAACGAAATTAAAAGCTTGATTGGTTCCAAAGATATAGCCTAATATATGATATGTGGAGCTACGTGTGGAGCAAGGCCCTCAACCAGCTCCAGATGGACATTTTGATCGAAATTTCAGTAGCTAATGGGTTACATCATTTCACAACTTTTAATTAAGGTTTCTGACATTTATTCCTCAACCAATGTGGAGAAAGATTGAAAATAAATATTAAATTCCCTCAACCAGGGTTTTATGTCCAATTTGGAGTCAGAATTTTCAATTTTAGCTGAAGTCATCTTCTGGCCAAATGTTTGAGGCCATAAAAGTTCTCTAGTGACCTCAACCAGTGTGGAGAACTATTTCAAATACTCTCACCCTTCAATTCTAAAATGTGGAAAATGAGAAATTGTAGGTAACCATCAAATTTATATCAATTATGAAGCCACACGTTGGTTATACAGGCTCATTTAGTATTTTGTTGCTCCATAAGGGTTTACTGACATGATTGTTAGCTAATTGGATGATATAGCCTCAACCATGTGGAGCTGTACCCATATCTATAATTTAGATCAGTCTCCACATCTGGTTGAATATTCAAATCAATGTAATGTTCATTCAAAGTTATCCAGTATCTATTTACGAGCAAAAAAAAAGGATGCTATCTTGAATAATATCTCAACCATGTGGAGACACTCTTCCAGTTTGTATTGGCAACTCCTATTAGATCTTCAGCTAATTCTTGCTTTGGTTGAGGAAATCTGTAATTTTAACTGATGATCATGCTTGGATAGTGGAGGATAGTGTTCAAACAACAAAATAATAAACAATCAAGGTGAATGAGACTCTCAACCATGTGGAGCTGTTGTTAACACAGACGCAAACAAGTCACACATAAAACTCATGCAACAAAATAACAGAAACAGTACCTAATTGATTTTGCAGCAGGTAATTAGATATAGTTATTTAGATATTTTAGAGACTGCTCCACTTTGGTTGAGTTTTTTATGATATGCCACAGACAAAACAAAACGACAAGATTTTGTGATTACGTCAACGAATCACATCATCACTAAATCACCCAAAAAACTCTTACATATCACGTTAGCCCAGTAGGTTACAAATCATGTCCCAGACTTGCATGACGGCAAGCTCCACACTGGTTGAGTTTATGCCATTCAACTCACATGTTTTCAAACAGCAGTACAAAACATCTCTGGATCATTCCTGTTGTTCTAAATACAGTAGTAGTAAAAATTGTATATTGAAGCTGGATTATAGATGATCAATTCGCGCCCGCAATTGTCTCCACATGGTTGAGTAAGGACACATCAGAGCTGGTCTAATGTAAAGTATCAATGAATCATATTTTATGTTTGATTTAAAACCTTTAACAGACACACCTCTTCTTAGAAAGAGACGATAGGTTTGTACATCTTCACTTGTGAATAAAAGGCTCCACATTGGTTGAGGATACCTATAAGGAGTCACATGACTTACTTTCTATCTATGTCTGGACTGCCATAGTGATCAAAGACCCTCTCTGGTTGAAAATGCAACTTAAATTGAACTTGAAGCACTTTCCATTAGCATTCTGTTTATTAGAATGCAGCTCCACGCTGGTTGAGGACTGTTACACATTTCAATCATTCAAAATTGTAATCATACATATTTGTTTTAGTTTTTAACAAAGGTTTGACATCTCTATTCACTTAACTTTTGATTCTGTGGACATTTAAAAATCGCCTTTCATTCATAAGGATGCTCCACATCAGTTGAGTAACCAAAGTTACTCAACCAGGTGAAGTATGTTCTCAATGCATTTCCAGAGGTGAATCAATTTGAAAAATTATGTTTAACCTAATGCTGCTCTCTGGAATCCCGTGAACAAAAACCTGGTTAATTCTAGTCACTGGCTCCACAGTGGTTGAGATACAGACCTAAAATTGGTATCATAAGACATTTTAACCACTGTGTAATAGTGTCATGAAGTATCATCTCAAAATTATGAGTATAAGTACAAATAAAACGTAATTAACATTTTGAGGTGAAAAATGGGTAAAAATCGGTCCTCAAATGTGTCAAGACAGCTTTCAACATGACCATATGCCCAAACATCCAAGATAAGATAAGATAACATTTTTGTCGTATGACAACACAACTGGATACAATTCCTCGCCACACTTATTCTTTCATCATGCACCCTAACAAGGTACTCGAAGAAACAATAAGTTAAAAAACCTGAACATTGTACCGCAAGCAGGTACCAATAATAAATAACTTACAGGCAGGCTCATTACATCATAATATACATACAGGTATAAGCTTGCATTCTGCCACAAAATTACTGATCTGCTATTATTTAACAATTGTTTAATTATTTCTGTATATAAAGGTTTTCGTTACTCTGACAGTGCTCAAATTAAAACTTATCTTACAGTATTTTAAATTATTTGACATTATTATAAAGTTTTATGTTGTTGTGTTAGTGCACTGTCAATGCATTTTTGATTCTCTGTTTTCGTGGCACAGCTGTGCAATTAATTAAGTTGATGTGCCACTATAATCTATAAGTTTAAATTATTATTATTATTATAAAGTATGATAACATATCAAATTTAAAAATACAATTCCTCGCCACACTTATTCTTTCATCATGCACCCTAACAAGGTACTCGAAATACAACAATAAGTTAAAAACATGAACATTGTACCGCAAGCAGGTACCAATAAGAAATAACATACAGGTAGGCTCATTACATCATAATATACATACAGGTATAACATGACTCAAGTCTGGGCACAGATTTATTCTGAAGAAATTGAAATTTGATAATTGATTCATTAATAAATCTAATACACTCCTAATTAGGAGCCAAATCCAATGTCTTATCTATAGATGTGTATGGGAATACTACAAACATAACAAAATACTGAATATCGATTTCCTAATTCAAAGATTGACATAAGAGGCGGAAGAAACTAAACTGTGAATCATCAGCGGTTACCCTACAGAATATGTAATATGATGAAATGGATAAATTTGATGAATCAATCTTAAACTTTGTTGCCAGATGTTGTCTGCCCCATATTTTTTCAAAATAAGGTCCCGAGTCTGCGAGTCGGGGCGCGCGCGAGGGTGCCAGGCAACGCCTGGCAAAAACTTTGAACGAAGCGATTAATTAACTGAATCATTTGCCAGACGTTGTCTGCCCGCCCTATATTTTTCCGCGCGCAGGGGCCAGGCAACGCCTGTCAAGGTCTAACCAGATTCCTAGTTTTACGCGCGCGCAGCGGATAGCTCCTCCATCTTCGTTCCTGAGCCCGCATGCAGCATGGATGTGTGTACGCGCCGCGCAACGCTTAGTAAAGACGTTGTCTGACGTCGTCAGACCCATTATTTTAATGGGGGTAAGGCAACGCCTGGCAATAAAGACGTAAACCCCTGTTTGCGCTTGCGTTGCGCCCTTCCTCGTAGGGAAGCGCGTACACACAGCGAAAAGCTTTGCAAAACAGTATACCCCTGTTTGCGCGTTCCGTTCTTAAGCCCGCATATGCATAGGTGTGTGACACACCTATGCGGGCTTAGGAACGGAACGC
>WFMF01000668.1:0-74032 GCA_011033025.1 Beroe forskalii | reverse complement strand
ACTTGATAGTGTCCTTTAGTGATAGGTCCTCTGTTGACTTGATAGTGTCCCTGTTAATGATAGGGTCCTCTGTTAACTTGATAGTGTCCCCTGTTAGTGATAGGGTCCTCTGTTAACTTGATAGTGTCCCCTGTTAGTGATAGGGTCCTCTGTTAACTTGATAGTGTCCCCTGTTAGTGATAGGGTCCTATATTAACTTGATAGTGTCCCCTGTTAGTGATAGGGTCCTCTGTTAAATTGATAGTGTCCCCTGTTAGTGATAGGGTCCTCTTTTAACCTGATAGTGTCCCCTGTTAGTGATAGGGTCCTCTGTTAACTTGATAATGTCCCCTGTTAATGATAGGGTCCTCTGTTAACTTGATAGTGTCCCCTGTTACTGATAGGGTCCTCTGTTAACTTTATAGTGTCCCCTGTTAGTGACAGGGTCCTCTGTTACTTTTATAGTGTCCCCTGTTAGTGATAGGGTCCTCTGTTAACTTGATAGTGTCCCCTGTTAGTGATAGGGTCCTCTGTTAACTTGATAGTGTCCCCTGTTAGTGATAGGGTCCTCTGTTAACTTGATAGTGTCCCTGTTAGTGATAGGGTCCTCTGTTAACTTCATAGTGTCCCCTGTTAGTGATAGGGTCCTCTGTTAACTTGATAGTGTCTCCTGTTAGTGAAAGGTTCCTCTGTTAACTTGATAGTGTTCCCTCTTAGTGATAGGGTCCTCTGTTAACTTGATAGTGTCCCCTGTTAGTGATAGGGTCCTCTGTTAACTTGATAGTGTCCCCTGTTAGTGATAGGGTCCTCTGTTAACTTGATAGTGTCCCCTGTTAGTGATAGGGTCCTCTGTTAACTTGATAGTGTCCCCTGTTAGCGATTGTCAGGCGTTGCCTGACCCCCATTTGAAATAATGGGTCTGACGACGTCAGACAAGTTAGCGATAGGGTCCTCTGTTAACTTAGTCTGCGCTAGAGAGTGCACAATGTACACTCTGCGCTAGAGAGTGCACAGTATACACTCTACGCTAGAAAAAAGCACACGAGAGTGTACACTCTGCTCGCTCGAGAGTGCACACTCTGCGCGCACGAGAGTGCATACCCTAAGCGCACGAGAGTGCACACTCTGCGCGCACGAGAGTGCATACTCTGCGCGCACGAGAGTGCATACTCTGCGCTCACGAGAGTGCACACTCTGCGCTCACGAGAGTGCACACTCTGCGCTCACGAGAGTGCACACTCTGCGCTCACGAGAGTGCACACTCTGCGCGCACGACAGTGCACACTCTGCGCGCACGAGAGTGCACACTCTGCGCGCACGAGAGTGCACACTCTGCGCGCACGAGAGTGCACACTCTGCGCGCACGAGAGTGCACACTCTGCGCGCACGAGAGTGCACACTCTGCGCACGAGAGTGCACACTCTGCGCGCACGAGAGTGCACACTCTGCGCGCACGAGAGTGCACACTCTGCGCGCACGAGAGTGCACACTCTGCACGCACGAGAGTGCACACTCTGCGCGCACGAGAGTGCACACTCTGCGCGCACGAGAGTGCACACTCTGCGCGCACGAGAGTGCACACTCTGCGCGCACGAGAGTGCACACTCTGCGTGCACGAGAGTGCACACTCTGCGCGCACTTCCCCTAACCAGTGGTTTAGCGCTTGCCGCGCACTCCGTGCGCGTAACCAGGCCCAGCGAACACTGTGCACTCGTTGGGGCGATTTTTGCGCTACTCGGCGCCAAACCAACATATGACAAATTATATACCGTTGGAAAGGTCTTGTTCCCCCTGACATAGCGCAACTATTTTCAAGTGAATCCGATGTTTCTATCAGAAGTTATGGCCGATTTGCTGATTTTCTTTAAAATCGCGCCGCGCATGACGTAAATATTGTGTCGAGCTGAAATAACTTTGCGAACCTTATTTTACGGAACGCTCTGATTGGTCAGAACGATGTGTCACGTGACGATCACGTGATCTTTACTAATGACTAAGATGGCCTTCTGCGGATCACGTGATCAGAACACTGCACCATTTTAGTTTCAATTTTTGGACAGTGAGCTAAGGCTCATTATTGATCGGCGAGACGGAACTGGCAAATATAGCTGCTGTCTGTATTTATGGAGGCAAATCCAAAGCATTTAAATTTCAATTGAATAGACAAGAATCAAACTCTGATGTTAAAAATATTATTCATTAGTTTTCGTGACAACAAAATGATCAATAACTGATCCCCTTTAAACGCAACAAGGTGAAATAGATGTTTTCATGGCTTTTAAAAAAAGCATGCAAAACGCCCACATCACACATTTTCATTGAATCATTGTCCCATGTTATCGAGAAAAACATATTTGAATCAAAAAAACACGCCCGGTAAGTGTCCGTCGAGGTCGGCCAACTTTAACCGTTAACAAACCAGCCGCATGTGGCTGGTTTTTGTATGATGTTCAAATCTGTTGCTAATTTCAGTGACTCGACAGTGGTGTCAGGCACATCAGTCTGGCGTCATGGACTCGGCATGGTGGTGTCAGGCACATCAGTCTGGCGTCATGGACTCGGCATGGTGGTGGCAGGCACATCAGCCTGGCGACATGGAGTTGGCAGTGGTGTCAGGCACATCAGCCTGGCGTCATGGAGTTGGCAGTGGTGTCAGGCACATCAGCCTGGCGTCATGGACTTGGCAGTGGTGTCAGGCACATCAATTCAGCCTGGAGTCATGGACTTGGCAGTGGTGTCAGGCACATCAGCCTGGCGTCATGGAGTTGGCAGTGGTGTCAGGCACATCAGCCTGGCGTCATGGAGTTGGCAGTGGTGTCAGGCACATCAGCCTGGCGTCATGGAGTTGGCAGTGGTGTCAGGCACATCAGCCTGGCGTCATGGACTCGGCAGTGGTGTCAGGCACATCAGCCTGGCGTCATGGAGTTGGCAATGGTGTCAGGCACATCAGCCTGGCGTCATGGACTTGGCAGTGGTGTCAGGCACATATTCAGCCTGGCGTCATGGACTCGGCAGTGGTGTCAGGCACATCAGCCTGGCGTCATGGAGTTGGCAGTGGTGTCAGGCACATCAGCCTGGCGTCATGGAGTTGGCAGTGGTGTCAGGCACATCAGCCTGGCGTCATGGACTTGGCAGTGGTGTCAGGCACATCAGCCTGGCGTCATGGACTCGGCAGTGGTGTCAGGCACATCAGCCTGGCGTCATGGACTCGGCAGTGGTGACAGGGACTCCACACGGGCATTCACGGCACTCAGACCTGGAACATACCGCACCGTTATCACTTGAACTCAGATTTGAGGTGTTAAGTTTAAGAATAATGTCTTTACTACTTTAGCTCTTTAGCAGGAAATAACTGGATAGAAGTGCGTTGATATCTAGAAGCATCGGTCTCATTTTCCCTGGAAATGACAGATATTTTAACGCTCCGTTATAAGGCCAAGGAAAGAGTGAGAAGGCATATCCACTTTTAGCATCATATGAATCTTGTACTCTTGTAGTGGTAATAATAACAGCTGGGGACGAAACAGCATCGACTTAAAACAACTTCGGTAAATAGATGACGTAGGTATTGGATAGGGAATCGGGGTAGAATGCATTGAAATTATACTTATAGTTCCTTATGATGACTATTAGCTACTTATGCAATGAAGGGAGAGGATCAAGGTAAAAAGGAGAAAATAAAATGGGCGCGTTCGTTTATAAAGTTATAAGCGCGCTGTGATTCGCGATTTTGAAATATTTAGCCGAGGACTTAATATCAAAATATCATCATTGCATAACGCTAACGTAAAATGACCAAAAAGTCAGATGAGAATGTTTATTTCCACCTTTCTACACATCCTAACAATTTAATGTAGGTACCTACCTCCAGCTCAATATCATGCGTTTGTTATAATCAGCAGGAGATCCAGGCTGCAGCATCATCTGCAATGGGGATCAGCGTCGGACAGTCAGATCATGGTGCCAGACTTGGTTTCCTGAAATTGTTCAAACACTTTTTTATTTTACCACAATGCTTAGCTTCCGTGAGATATTCAAAACAGTATAAATTATCTTTATATTGATCAGCAACCCCAGTCAGCAACCCCAGTTAAGAAAGGGCAACATTTGTAAGTCATTTTAGTTTCATGAAATGATTCCTGTAAAACGTAGGTGGGTACATGTAGTCAAATGTCTTATCTACAAAGGTGTATGAGTATACTACAAACATAACAAAATACTATTACATATCGTATATATCGTACTTCTGCTCTTATGTACCTGGGTACCTATCAACGTTGTAGGTATATCGTTTGGTTGGGTACTGATCCCATAAAAACCGGTCAGCGGAGTGAAAAATCGCCGGTAGGTAGAGATCTCCATCTTCATGACGAGATTAATGAAGACGTTCATAACTACTCCTGAACAATTCAACAAATCATTTAGGTATAGTCTCATCATTGCTATTGCGACGATGCTAGGAAAATATACGAGAATATACGAGAATAGAGATAATTGTAAAACGGTTGAACCTGGCCGAGATCGTGCTGATTCAGCACACAAACTATAATCATGATAATGTGTATGAGTTTACTGAAATGCCGCTGCATCTGAGCGGTGCGCGGACAAAAGCCCACCCGGACAAAACCCCACACGGACATAACCCCACCTTAGAGCACAAATTGCACGAAAGGGACGCTCGTGCGTAATCCTGTGACGCAATGTTACGGTTAGGGTTAGGACGTATGGTTCGCACGAACGTTCCCATCGCGCAATTTGTGCTCTAAGGTGGGGTTATGTCCGGGTGGGGTTTTGTCCGGGTGGGCTTTTGTCCTACCATCATCTGAGCAGCTGCAGTTTTGGCGGGAATGCAGCTGCAACAACGTCGTTGGTAAATACTATCATGCAATTTTCAGTAAACGACCATTAAAAGGTCAATTAGCTATTTGGTCACTCGCAAGTAATTCTATCTTGGTCTACCCTATTAAGAAAAGTTCTGGTTTTGGCCAAAAAGTGGCAATTTTGTGCAATCATTGTTGTTCCCATATACCCACCAACGTAATTTGTGCACTGTGGCCAAATAATTCTTGCAAAGTTATTCGTAAGAAATAACGACATATGATGCGTAATGCGCGGCGTTCCAATGAGCCCGCATTGCGTGTTTTGCTCGACAGCAAAATGGGCCTTAATAATTTTGAACTTTTTCTTGACGTTATTTTGTTTAACTCATTGAGCTGATCATTTTGGTACCAAATTTATGGTAGTTTGTTAACTTTTTTAATTGCGACGCCGGCCTCTGCTCCTTACTTGATCACGATGAGCGACGCCCTTTGCGTACAATTATGGCCAGGAAAAATTTTTTATATGAGTGGACCAGTGAACTATCTTATTCTATTCAAAAAGCGTCTGAATTGATGGCTATGGCTATTTTGGATCAGATTTATGGCAATTTGATAATCAAGAGTCAAAAGTTAATGATTTTTGGTTGATGTTCCTTCGCGCGCGCGTCGAAAATCGGACCACGCCACATGCAGATTCATAATCATATGAAAATTGGAAAGGGCTGCCATTGATTTCAGTTGGGCATGGCATGGCATGGGCACTCGAGTTCGTGCCGTGATGCAGTCAAGCTTAAAATAAAATTGAATATAAAATATTCCTATATATTTCAATAAAATCTGGCAAAATACGTTAGCGTCGCTAAAATCATCAATTCAAGGCTCAAACGCGCGCACATAACTTTGCGACGTTACGAACCAGGCCAGTGCAGTAGCCACCGCACCTGCCACGTATGTTCTTCTCTCCCTTCGTTGTAGCTATGTGGAATTTTTTTTTTTTTTTTTGGTTGAGCTAGCCAAGACTCACGAATAAATCCCGTTCTTAAATTGGGATAGTTTGGCAATGGGCTTAGTTATGAATACTCTCCTTTGTATTGCCAGATGTTGTCTGATCCTGAGGGGGTCAGATGACGTCGGACAATTTATGTACCCCCTTTTTCCCAATTTATTTCCCCTTTATTTCCTCAATTGAACTTTTTTTTATAACTTAGGTATCTATTGAAGTGAGTTTGCTGGTTTATAAGTATGTTTTAAAACAATCCAGTTAGCGTCTTAGCGCCCTTTACATCTAAATGTATTTCTCCAGTCAGCAGAAATTTCACCAATTGCATCCTTTCCCTTCCCTTTTCTTTGCGTCTTTGCGCCCATTGTGTTGAATTTTAGGAGAGTTATCCAATGCGAAAAGGAGAACCACTTACCTGGAGAGTCGCCACACTCTCTAGAGCCGGCAGACAGTCTCTGATTACGCTGAAGCTGGAACAAGAGAAAGGGTTCCTGGTCGAGGAGGAAGCTGTTAACATACCAATACTAGGAAAACCAACAAAAGGCATTTATTAAGTGATAGTGGTGATCATGCTGAGTAAGGACGGCCACATTTAATAATGAGGAGGTTTTCACGACAGTGCACTAATTATTAAAAAAAAAACATAAGTCAAGACATAATCTAAATAAACCTCCACTACTTCTATCTATTTCAAGATGGGCCGTGGACTTGAGAAAACTAGGGTATTATGAGGAATCCTAGAAGAAATAGGTATTGACATCTATATATTGAAAAATGTATACATACATTTTAGACCAAGGCTCAACCATAATGACCAAAAACTTGTGCCAGGACTAAAATTATTGGTAGTGAGCACCAATTATATCTAGGTAGTAATAAGATTAAGAAAACAAATATGGCAAGATATCTTGGGATAATTATAGATGAAAATTTAAACTGGGAGGGTCATCTAGAACATTTAGAACAAAAATTGAATAGCTCAATCATTACTATTAAAAGAGTTAGAAATTCATACCAAAAGATCAATTTAGTAAACTCTATCACTCACTTTACACCACACTTAACTTATGGAATATCAACATGGGGCTCTGTATCTAACAATAAATTGAAAAATATATTTAATATTCAAAAGAGGTGTATACGCCTACTTTATGGAAAAGTTAAACTTTGATCATGCTGAATATTATAAAACATGTGCCAGAACTAGATCAATTGATGTTCAATTAGCCCCAAAGAATTTTGAACTAGAACACACCAAGCCTCTGTTCACTGAATTGAAATTATTAACTGTTCATAATCTTCATAAACTTTTTCTACTGAATGAAATTTTCAAAATTAAGAAATATAGATATCCAATCCTTGTATACATTACTGAAAAATCACCTGATTCAACAAGAAGTTGTCAAATCAATAATATTGGGATGCCTTACTATAAACTTGAAACATCTAGACACCAATTTTTGTATTGTGGTTCCACTGTATGGAAAACAAATTCAACTGTAGATTGGCTCAGCTTAGCTTAAATTTCCTTTCTGACCTATCCACTTCTTCCTGTGTTAGAAGAAGAATTTCAAAAAATTCTCCTTGAAATTCAGTCATCAGACATCCTGAGCTCTGGGAAACCACAACCACACCCTTTAATTAAATGTGGAAAAAACAATATTTGATACATAAATAATATAAATGCAGAATGTAATGAAAAAGTGAAAAACAGCAGCAACAGCAGTTCTCAAATAAATTCACATATATATTATACACATGCAGTTTGCCATTGAAAAATACCTTTCAGCAAATTTATAAATTTCATATTTGTATAAATTGAAGAAAACTAACCATTTGACTGAAAGTTCTTATCATAACTTATTTATGTTGCAACTAAGTTTGGTTATGCATTTCAAAAATCCAAATTACCAGTTTATCTATGATACTTTGATCAAATGCGGCAGATACTTTGCATATAATAACAGCATGATCACTAATTGTAAATGAAATTTTACTTAATATTCTCAATTGAACATTGAATTTCTGTATTTCAGAACAATTTTTTAAATTTAATTTAACTAATTCATGATCTCAGGAAGGTGCTTATCACCAAATGGAGTTTTCTGAAGACGAGAAATAATATAATCATTTCTTATGTTGTATTCTCGAAACTGGCAGTAAATCAGTGGTGAAAAGTAGATCTGATTTGAATCCATTTTTGCATTCTTAGTGTTTTACTATGGGGTCTCCCTCAGTCAATGCTAAAAGCAATCAAGTTCAACATTTTTATATGTGAAAAGGACAAGAAGAAAACATACTCAATAGTGAACAACTTGATGGATAGAAATATTGAGTTTGGATGTAGACCAAAACACAAAGAAGACTGTGTTATTGCAGAAGAGATGAGCAGTTATTTTAAAGAAAAAGTTGACAAGATCTATCATGACATTGATAATGAACACAATTACCAGTTTTTTGTTGGCAGTAACTATGATGATTCTTTAACTTTTGATGGTAATTCATTTGATGAATTCAGTCCTGTTACTGAATCTGAACTGCTAGATATAATTTCAGAAATTAGCAAAAAGGAATGCCAACTCGACCCCACACCAGTCAGTGTCCTAACCCAATGTACTACAGAGTTGTTACCCAGACTCTTATTCATAGTTAATGAGTCCCTCACATCAGGTGTGTTTCCACATTCTCTCAAAGAAGCTTTGGTTAGACCAAAAGCTAAAGACATAAATGGGGATCTGGATGATTACAGTAATTACAGACCAATTAGTAACCTTCCTTTCATTTCCAAACTGATTGAAAAGTGTGTTCATAAGCAGTTGTGTAGTCATCTCAACAGAAACAATCTTCATGCTAAATTTCAAAGTGGCTATCGTTCCTCTCATAGCTGTGAAACAGCAACTCTGTCTATTTATAATGATCTTCTTTGCCTAAGTGATACCAAAAGTAAAGTTGTTCTACTTCTTCTAGACCTTTCAGCTGCCTTTGATACAGTATGTCACAAAACACTTCTCAGTAAACTTGAAAGGAATTTTGGAATCAAAGGAAAAGTTCTAGAATGGTTTAACCTATATTTACATGAAAGATCATTTTACAGTTCACATTGACACCTCCAAGTCAAGAAAATGTTTTCTGAAAATAGGTGTTCCTCAAGGCTCAATCCTTGGGCCCATCTTATTCATTTTGTACACGAAAGAATTAGAGGTAATTGCCAGGAAACATGGGTTCAGTGTTTACATGTATGCTGATGATACACAAATATATATCGAATTTAGACCTTTGTTCGACAACTTTGATGATGTTGAATCTAGAATAATCAACTGCTTTGAAGAAATTAAATCATGGATGTCACAAAATCATCTGAAAATAAATCCATCAAAAACTGAAGCTCTTGTTATTAAGTCAAAAAACCATTTCGATCCAAATATAGATTCAATAAAAGAAGTCAAGGTCAGTCATACAACTGCTATTAAATGTTCTAATGTAGTAAAAGTCTTGGAATTTGGTTTGACGATTTCCTTTACATTTGATTCTCATATCAGTAAGATTGTCCAGGCATGCAACATAACTCTCAGAAACCTCTGGGTTATAAGTTCAAAATTGAGTTTCAGCATAAAGAAGCAGCTTGTACACTGTCTTATTCTGTCAAGACTAGACTTTTGCAATGGTCTGTTCTATAATCTCCCAGCATACCAAATAAAGAGACTGCAGAAAGTACAAAATGATTGTGTCAGGTTTCTCTATGGAAAGAGGATCAAACATTTTGACAGGATAACACCTTTCCTAAAAGAAGCTCATTTCCTACCTGTCAAAGAACGTATTAGATTCAAAATTGCACTTTTGGTCTTCAAAAGCTTGAACAATGATGTCCCAGATTACCTCAGGCAACATCTACAAATCAAAACTGAACCAATCCATTCTCTCACGGACAGAGGGATGATTTCTTTTATTGGAAAATTCTTGTGTTCCTCATTTGCAAAGAACTGAAAGAGCCTTCTCACATGCTGCACCAGCTGTCTGGAACAAACTCCCTTATGGACTTAGAAGTGCTAGTGACACTCAAACTTTTAAAAAAGATTTGAAAACATATTTGTTCGCAAATTATTTTACATAAATGGACTAAAACTACAATTAGTTTATTAACAATATGAACTAATAAGCCATTAAATTATATGCCATTATATGCAATCTATGCCCTTTTGCTAAGTTTTAAGATTATGAGACGCTTTAGAAAGCGGGGTTGAACTTTTTAGATGACTCTTTAAGGTTTTGAATCTCATGATAGCTATTAAGCGTTTACTAAGAATGTAACATTTATTTATTTATTTATTATATCTAATTATTAATTTATTGTAATCTATCTTACAATTTATGACTAGCAGCAAATTAGGAAGACTATACTGGAAATAGTATATGTTGTTCAAGTAATTTATTGTCTTTTTTTGTTGTACCAAGGGTGGTACCCAAGTTACCCACACGTATTTCCTGTAGCCACAACACAACCCAATTGTATGTTTAGTTTAACCTAATTTATTGAAAAACATTTGCTGCCTGCTTGTTTCTTGTTTTTTGTTTTTAATGGTTATCTGTATAATGGAAGCTATTGCTGGAATTTGATTATATAGCAGCAGTATTTTACTACCTATATAACTGTTTTTTTATCAATTATGTTAGGATATTCCTCACTTTATGTATTTATTTTTATTCCAGTTTATTAAGTTATCTTTATAATATAAACTAATCTAAATCATGATTTTCCGAAGAAGATATATATGGAATTTGTGTTCAAAGTATGGTATAATGTGCTACTAAATATAAACTATTTGTTTAAAAAAAAAAAAAAAAAAAAAAAAAAAAATTGTTTGTATTATGGTATTGCTGACAGGCTTCTTAATCAGTTACAAATCATACAAAATTCTGCTGCTAAATTAGTAACTGGAAAATATAAGTATGATCATGTTGACAATGACCTTCATGAACTTCATTGGCTTCAGATCAAAAAGCGTATTGTTTTCAAAATTGCACTCTTATCATTCAAAGCCATTAATGGTCAAGCACCAGAATACATCCAAGACATGTTCACTTACTCCTATCAGGGCTATGTCCCAAGATTGTTAACTCCAGCCAGGAACACTAGCCTTGGTCAACGAAGTCTATCTTTCATTGGTCCTAAAGTTTTCAATCACTTACCTTATCACATAACAACTGCATCCAACACTGATTCCTTCAAAAAACTTTTGAAAACATATCTTTTCAACCTTTCTATAGAAGAAACTATGAACTTGACTAAGTAATACTCTTTGCCATTTGTGCTTTCATAGTACATTCTACCACTTAAAGTTAAATTATTTATTTTCATTCACTTAGATGCACAATTTTTTCACTCACTTTTTGGCCTTGTGAAAGGCACAAGTTTTTGGATATTGTGAATTATTTGGCTCTCACTTTTGGTTTCAGTTTGGTTTAAACACTGCTGAGTATAAGCCTGCCTTAAAAGCAGTGTTCCTAATTGACAATTTATTATTATTATTATTATTTGTTGTGAAGTTCTTGAAATATAAATTCGCCTTTCATATTAACCGTTTGATGGTCGGGGTCCTCAGGGTCTTGTCGTACGATGTATGACCCGCTGACGCCAGCCACGCGCGCGGCGCTGATTCTCGAGAGGGTCTGTCAACGTCAGACAACCACCGGGCCGGGCCCGGGACCTGCGAACCCCAGGGTCCTGGTTAAAGCGTTAGCTAGTCTTCCTTCCCAGCGAACACTGTGCACTCGTTGGGGTGCGCGGCGTACATGAAAATGTCATTCGCGCGTTACGTCAAGTAACGCTCAAGAAAGGCTCAATTAATTGGAGATTATGTTTTTTTTTGTTTTTTTTTAAATTTAACTAGCCAAAGCTCGCCGGATACTCCCCTTTTGGGGTGTTTGGGCAATGGGCTTGGTTATGGAATACTCTCCTTGTATTGTCAAACGTCGTCTGGCCCCCGCGAGGGGGTCAGACAGCGTCGGACAATCTTTGTACCCCTTTTTATTTCCCAATTTGTTTCCCCATTCCCCCGTTGGTTTCCCCATATTGAAATGCTTCTTAATTTGGTTTCTATTGAAGAGCATTTGCTGATCCAAGAGTGTCTTCTATAACGATATACTAGCGTCTTAGCGCCCATTGCATCTATATTATGTATTCCTACAGTTGTCGAAAATTCCGCCCCTTGCATCGGTTCCCTTCCCTTTTCTTGCGTCTTGCGCCCATTGTGTTGAATTTTAGGAGTGTTATCCAATGCCGGAAAGGAGAGCCACTTACCTGGAGAGTCGCCACACTCTCAAGAGTGGCAGACAGTCTCTGATTACGGTGAAGCTGGAACAAGAATAAGGGTTCCTGGTCGAAGAGGAAGCTGTTAACATACCAATACTAGCAAAAACATAAAAAGGCATTTATTAAGTGATAGTGATGTTCATGTTGAGAGTAAGGAGGGCCACATTTAACAACGAGGAGGTTTATCACGACAGTGCACTAATTATAACAGAATGCCTTAAGTCCAAGACATAATCTAAGTAAACCTTCACTACTTCAATCTATTTCAAGATGGGCCGTGAACTTATGAGAAATCTAGGGTATTATGAGAATTCTAGAAGAAATAGGTACTTGGCGTGGCTATAAAGTAGGAAGAACGGCATGCAAGAGCTCTAATCAATAACAGACGACCAAAACTGTGTTGATTTGTGTTTTTGTTTGTGTTTGTGTTTTTTTGTGTTTTTCACTGTATTTCCTTAATTTCTTTTCGGTATACTCGTTGAAACTGGTAGTCTTAGCAATCAGTGCGATTTTCTTTTTCGAGGCTTCATTTATCAACTGAGGTCGATGCTTCTATGATGTCTAAGAGAATCAATCTGGTCTTTCGTTGTATTTTGTTCCATTCCAAAGTTCCAAGACCGACCGTAGCATATTTTCTCAAGCTACTGTGGGTGCCCATTCGTCATTCATGTTCAGGCCCATCGATGGGGAGCCTACCAGTATAGTTTTCTGTCGTGTTGTTGTTAATATATTAAAATTTTATGTTTTCCGAATAATCTTCTGAATTAATTGGAAAATACTACCAATTTGACTTAGCTAGTTGATTGAAAAAGATAAGTAGGAAAAGCTTGTCAATGTTTAGAATATCAACGCCATTGCAACCCCTGCATATCATTATATCAAGAAGATGCTGAAAAAACGCTATAAATGCCCAATATAGTTAATCAATGTAATACTGCGCCATTGCGCCCATCATGAGGAGTATCGATACAGATTAATTCAGCAATGCTAGTTGAAGATAAATTGTCAAAACTAGTCGGGAAAAGGCTGCACCTGCATCTATATGTCCATCATAAGGAGTATTATGAATGACAGAGATATTCGAGATAAAATGCCTTACCAACCTACCCGTACGCCTATATTCAAGTTGAGTGGAAGATTATTAAAGCGATAATTAAACTTAGCAAGCCGAAAAGAAGTACTGCACCAATGTGCCCATCGTGAAGGGTATTCTTACGGTA
Source organism: Beroe forskalii (assembly GCA_011033025.1). NCBI lineage: Eukaryota > Metazoa > Ctenophora > Nuda > Beroida > Beroidae > Beroe > Beroe forskalii. The sequence goes on along the minus strand of WFMF01000668.1, from coordinate 60,703 downwards.
AAGATAATAATAGTTGCCATAAGTAGTCATGTTATGATACTGAGTCAGTGCACCTAAAATGGTGATGATTTAAGTAAAAGATACTTTAAGCGTAGCGAGCCATGAGATACAGTGTAGCGTCGATGCGATAATCTTGAGGCTAAAGAATTATGACTGATTATAAAAAGAAACAGCTAGTAAAAATGCGCTTACACGCCCGTTGCGGGAGGATTGTACTGGATTAAAAGATTTTAACTATCCTGAGTCTTACACGTAAGAATAGCTTTTGGCTGTTCGGACAAGAAAAATGAGTGAATAAACGATTTTACTGCCTGATGTAATGAATAATTTTAGTCTATTAGCTTATTCCTAATATGTAAGATGAACTAGTGTGAATTAATGCACCCGTCATGAAAGTCTAATTAGTATATTATTGTAGAATATAAACAAAACGATTCGACAACTGATACTTCGGCACCTAGTGGCATAAAAGTGGATACTCTAAATGAAGTAGAAAACTGGTATGTTAACAGGAAAGCAGGAAGTGGTTGATTCGTTGCTACTCGTACTTGTCATCTGAAACCGTCCGCAAATTTGATTGTACACAGTAGTTTTAAAAGTGGTAAAATAACATAAAATATCTTAATCTAGCGCTGTAGTTGGAGGTTATTTAGGTTATAGCGTGCATGGCGTATGCTGCATGGTACGTACTCGATGAATCTCAAACTCTGCTAACCCTTCCCAAATTTATATATTCTGTACTGGGGGAAAATTGATTAAATCCCCCCTGGCAAGGACGGCCACCCCCCCCCACCAGTAAGTGCGTACTAAGTAGATATTTAAAAATGATAAAAGAGAAAGAAATAAGATGAAAAATAAGAGGTTAAAATGCGTTCAAAACACTCATCCTTTTCCTATTTGCTTTTCTTTAGTGGTCTCTCGGGATTCAAACCCATCATCTATTTTCCAAGGCTTGTCTTTGAACTTCTATATGTGTGACCAACACGAAATTCGTCTCAATCAAGCAACAAAAACAGCGTTTGATTTAAACACAAGGAAATAAATTAAAAGGTTAATAAAGAAGTCCGTTGGTAAGGGGTATTTTTTGGAGAGGGTGAGTAATTTTTTCCCTCTCCATTGGCCTTTTTGTGAATACAAAAAGGCAAATGAGAGGGTTAGCAGAGATCGTGTTTGGGAAGGGGAGAATAGGATATGTGCATAGCAGGTCCAGATTTGCAATACAACTACTGTAATTTCTGGAAAGTGCCCGGAAAGTCCGAGGGAGATATGTCCACAAAATTTGAGGGAGATGTCCACAAATTTGAGGGAGATGTCCACATATTTGAGGGAGATATCGTCAACAATGGTACCATCAGGTGGAGTTTAAGCAACCTTAATTAGCGCAGTTGCTTTCAATTCACTCCGCAAGATCAGGATGGATGTACATGTCGAATAACATGCATGCGCTGCGGCTCATCATTTTTTCATGTTGTTTTTTAGTTAGCCTATCAAATTTTAGCGAAAAAAATTCAAGGCCGAGTCAACACTTTACCAATGTTTGAAATTCTAGCAATTTTGAACAATTTATGGTGGAAAAACAAATTACTGTATCATGAAATTGTATATCATGAAATTCGTAGGATGTTACCTTACCTTTACCAGCTGCTAACGTTCATTTTTGACGTCACTTTTGATAGCCATCCAGTCAGAAGAAATAGACGTATAAATAACTTCGTGAAATAATGCAATTGCGTTGTTAAAAAGCTCATCAACGTGGATCGTCGGATCGAAGCTGCCCATGTCCCACATGCATTTAGAATTGTGCGTTTCTATTAATATTTTCTTCAAGCTCGGGGGAGGGAAATTAAGCGCCCGCAAATGGGTAACGGCGCAATTCTTGTTTAAAAGAGTTACGGCCCTAAGATAGTGATAGTCGGAAGGGAAAAAGGAACGGTCTAGTTGCTGTCTATTTTAGAATGGAACTGGAAAAAGAATAGGAAATAATGATAAATGGAATAGAAAAACGGTGCTTAAATATGAAAATAATAGAAAATGGGTGGAATAGGATTAAATTGGCTAAGATATGGAGAGGCACGGAAAAGAACACGAATAATAAACACTGGTAAGTTAAATGCCATACACGTGTGATCAATTTGCTCCTATATAAACAATGTCAATGAATTTCGAAAGCAAATATAGTGCGCGGCTCAATTTTTGGAGAGGGTGAGTAATTTTTTAAAAGAGTTACGGCCCTAAGATAGTGATAGTCGGAAGGGAAAAAGGAACGGTCTAGTTGCTGTCTATTTTAGAATGGAACTGGAAAAAGAATAGGAATTAATGATAAATGGAATAGAAAAACGGTGCTTAAATATGAAAATAATAGAAAATGGGTGGAATAGGATTAAATTGGCTAAGATATGGAGAGGCACGGAAAAGATCACGAATAATAAACACTGGTAAGTTAAATGCCATACACGTGTGATCAATTTGCTCCTATATAAACAATGTCAATGAATTTCGAAAGCAAATATAGTGCGCGGCTCAATTTTTGGAGAGGGTGAGTAATTTTTTAAAAGAGTTACGGCCCTAAGATAGTGATAGTCGGAAGGGAAAAAGGAACGGTCTAGTTGCTGTCTATTTTAGAATGGAACTGGAAAATTGGAAAAAGAATAGGAAATAATGATAAATGGAATAGAAAAACGGTGCTTAAATATGAAAATAATAGAAAATGGGTGGAATAGGATTAAATTGGCTAAGATATGGAGAGGCACGGAAAAGAACACGAATAATAAACACTCAATTGGAGATTATGTACGTTATCATTTATATGAGCCGCGCACTATGCGCGTGCGCGGTTTACATCGATTCATATTTTGATTGATAATGATATATCGAAAAACTGATGATCTGATGAAGCTATCAACACAAATCAAATATGGAATGTCGGAACTGCTGTTTATTATGTATTTATTCGAAGGGAGCCAGGCAACGTTTCACTACGTCTGGCAAGTATGTATATTATGGACATAATATAACGCAAATGCATCGCAATTCAAATCAAAATGAAAAGAAACTGGATTTAGATCTTGGAACAGGATCGTGGAACTGAATTTAGATCTTAGAACATAGCTAACTAGATTTTGGAACATAGATCGAAATATATCGTAGCTCACTAAAACAAGTAAGATCATGGAACCGGAACAGGATCGTGGAACAGGATCGTAGAACTGGATTTAGATCTTTGAACAGGATCGTGGAACATAGATCAATAAATCGTTGCTCACTAAATCGTAGCTCAGTAGATCGTAGCTCAATAGATCTTTGAACATAGATCATAAGATGGTAGCTCATTAGATCGTAGCTCACTAGATCGTGGAACATAGATCAATAGAGCAATAGATCGTGGAACATAGATCGTAGTTCATTAGATCGAAGCTCACTAGATCATGACTCACTAGATTGTACCTCACTAGATCGTGGAACATAGCAGAGATCGTAGCTTAGTAGATCATAGCTCAAAGTCAATAGATCGTGGAACATAGATCATTACATCGTTGGTAAAAAGATCGTACATCACTAGATCGTGGAACATAGATCAATAGATGTAGCTAAAAGTAAATAGATCGTAGAACAGTGGATCGTAGCCCGTTAGATCGTTGCTCAATGCATCGTAGTTTAATAGATCGTCGATAATAGCTCAATGGATCGTAATTCAATAAATCATAGCATAGTAGATCGTAGCTCAGTAGGTCCTAGCTTAATTCATATCGTTGATCAACAGATTGTGGATCAGTAGATTGTGCCTCGAATCTCGATGCATCGTAGCTCACTAGATCGTGGAACATAGATCATTAGATCGTAGCTCATTAGATCGTAGCTCGAACTAGATCATAGCGCACTGGATTGTAGCTGATCAATAGATCGTGGAACAAAGCATATATTGATCGTACTAGCTCAATAGATCGTAGCTCACTAGATCATGGCTCACTAGATCGTAGCATCATGATCACTAAATCGTGGAGGATAGATCATTACACCGTGGGTCAATAGATCGTTGATCAGTAGATCGTACTAATTCGTAGCTCACTAAATCGTGGAACATAGAGCCTGGAATCACTTTCTATACTCATATATCAAATGTAGTACCCCGAGATCAAATGGTACCCTGAGATCAAACGCCCTAAGATCAAATTGTCGATTAGCCCTGAGATCAAACGTCGTGTCCGTACCCCCAAACGTCCCTGGGATCAAACGTCGCAGCCTGGAATCAATTTCTCTACTTATAGATCAAATGTCGTACCCTGAGATCAAACGTACCCTGAGATCAAACGTCGTACCTTGGGATCAAACGTCGCAGCCTAGAATCAATTTCTCTACTTAGAGATCAAATGTTGTACCCTGAGATCAAATGTCGTACCAAGAGATCAAACGTCGTTCCTTGGGATCAAACGTCGCAGCCTGGAATCAATTTCTCTTATACTTAAAGATCAAATGTCGTACCCAGAGATCAAATGTCGTACCTTGGGATCAAACGTCGCAGCCTGGAATCACTTTCTATAGGTACTTAGAGATCAAATGTCGTACCTTGAGATCATATCTCGTACCCTTTGTGATCAAACGTAGAGCCCACTATCAATTTACAGTAGCCTAAAATTAGAGATGAAATGTCGTATGTGGAAATGAAGTGTCGCAGATGGACTGTCTGGAGATCAAATGTCGTGAGATCAAATGTCCGGCTCCCGTAGATCGTAGCTCATTGGATCGTAGCCCGTTAGATTGTAGCTCAATCTATCGTAATTCAATAAATCGTAGCTCAGTAGATCGTATAGCTCAGAAGATCGTAGCTCAATAGATCGTAGCTCACTAGATCGTGGAACATAGATAGATAGATCTCGGGTCAATACTTCAGTAGATTGTTGCTTAATAGATCGTGGAACATATAATATTATTCATTTATAGATCGAGTTCATTAGATCTTAGCTCACTATCATGGTGGGATTCATCATCGAAACGTACAACAGCTGATGGCGTAACATAAGTAAACGCAAAACGACAGAAATGAATTTAATTCCACAGAGCTACAACGAAGGGAGAGAAGAACATACGTGGCAGGTGCGGTGGCTACTGCACTGGCCTGGTTCGTAACGTCGCAAAGTTATGTGCGCGCGTTTGAGCCTTGAATTGATGATTTTAGCGACGCTAACGTATTTTGCCAGATTTTATTGAAATATGTGCGAATATTTTATATTCAATTTTATTTTAAGCTTGACTGCATCACGGCACGAACTCGAGTGCCCATGCCATGCCCAACTGAAATCAATGGCAGCCCTTTCCAATTTTCATATGATTATGAATCTGCATGTGGCGTGGTCCGATTTTCGACGCGCGCGCGAAGGAACATCAACCAAAAATCATTAACTTTTGACTCTTGATTATCAAATTGCCATAAATCTGATCCAAAATAGCCATAGCCATCAATTCAGACGCTTTTTGAATAGAATAAGATAGTTCACTGGTGCACTCATATAAAAAATTTTCCTGGCCATAATTGTGCAACGCAAAGGGCACGTCGCTCATCGTGATCAAGTAAGGAGCAGAGGCCGGCGTCGCGAAATTAAAAAAAGTTAACAAACTACCATAAATTTGGTACCAAAATGATCAGCTCAATGAGTTAAACAAAATAACGTCAAGAAAAAGTTCGAAATTATTAAGGCCCATTTTGCTGTCGAGCAAAACACGCAATGCGGGCTCATTGGAACGCCGCGCATTTGGTTTAATATGTCGTTATTTCTTACGAATAACTTTGCAAAAATTATTTGGCCACAGTGCACAAATTACGTTGGTGGGTATACGGGAACAACAATGATTGCACATAAAAATTGCCACTTTTAGGCCAAAAACAGAACTTTTTCTTAATAGGGTAGACCAAGATAGAATTACTTGCGAGTGACCAAATAGCTAATTGACCTTTTAATGGTCGTTTACTGAAAATTGCATGATAGTATTTACCAACGACGTTGTTGCAGCTGCGATGGTAGGACAAAACCCCACCCGGACAAAAAAAAGACTGCACCTTGAGGCACAAATTGCGCGATGGGAACGTTCGTGCGAACCATACGTCTATCCTAACCGTAAACCATTGCGTCACAGGATTACGCACGAGCGTCCCTTTCGCGCAATTTGTGCTCTAATTATAGTTTTGCTGCATTCCTGCCCAAAACTGCAGCTGCTCAGATGCAGCGGCATTTCAGTAAACTCATACACATTATAGTTTGTGTGCTGAATCAGCACGATCTCGGCCAGGTTCAACCGTTTTACAATATTCTCTATTTTCTCGTATATTTTCCTAGCATCGTCGCAATAGCAATGATGAGACTATACAGCTATACCTATTAATGATTTGTTGAATTGTTGAGGAGTAGTTATGAACGTCTTCATTAATCTCGTCATGAAGATGGAGATCTCTACCTACCGGCGATTTTTCACTCCGCTGACCGGTTTTTATGGGATCAGTACCCAACCAAACGATATACCTACAACGTTGATAGGTACCCAGGTACATAAGAGCAGAAGTACGATATATACGATATGTAATAGTATTTTGTTATGTTTGTAGTATACTCATACTCTCATACACCTTTGTAGATAAGACATTTGACTACATGTACCCACCTACGTTTTACAGGAATCATTTCATGAAACTAAAATGACTTACAAATGTTGCCCTTTCTTAACTGGGGTTGCTGATCAATATAAAGATAATTTGGCAGATGGGCACCTTGCAATCGGCGCTGATCAGCGCTGATCAGCGCCGACCCACCGCCGATCAGCGCCGATCGGCGCTGATCAGCGCGATCGGCGCTGAATGGCTGATCAGCATTGATCAGCGCTGATCAGCGACACCGCCGATCAGCGCTGATCGGCTGATCAGCGCCGATGGAAAAAAAATTTAAAATTTCATCGGCGGTCGTCGGCGCTGATCAGCGCTGATCAGCGCCGATCGGCGATCAATCAGCGCTGATCGGCGAAATTAACCGCCGATCAGCGCTGATCAGCGCTGATCAGCGCCTACAAAACCTGCATAGGAGCCTTAGAAAAGTCCATCGGCGCTGATCAGCGCTGATCAGCGCCGATCAGCGCTGATCAGCGCCGATCGCTAACTTACTAAATTCGCATTGATATGGATATGTGGGTATGTTTCCCTTAAAAATATCATTCCGGCTGGCCCTGGAAAACGTTTAATGGCAAATCCTCGCACCTAGGTTTATCACAACATCAACAACCATGTCAATAGTCAACAACAACATTAAATATTGTAAACAACTACAGACCCGTAGCGCCGGGCCGATTATAGGCTTACTTAAACAAATATTCAAAAAAAATAGTATCAAAATAAGCGGCCAGATAGTTTAAGTACTTTCATACAAACTACGATTTATTAACTTTGAAAGTATGTACGTATAAGATGCGCCCATATCTCCCAACGCCCTAATTTCGCAAATTGGACGTTGAGAATATTGGACGCAAAAATATTCAAAGTCCTGAGGTCATAATCGAACGTATTTCGTTCATAACTCGGCTCAGGATAGACGTATGATACCTTTACTAATTTACTAGACCGCAACATTGTTACGACGGAGATGCGAAGTAACGGCACAGAAACTCCGGCGCAGTAACACTGTTAACTATAATTAGGCACAGTAACAACGTTACGACACACTGTGTCGTAACGTTGTTACTGTGCCTAATTATAGCAACAGTGTTACTGCGCCGAGTTTTGGTGCTGCTTCGCCTCTCCGTCGTAACAATGTTGCGGTCTAGTAAATTAGTAAAGGTATCATACGTCTATCCTGTGCCACACAGTAAAGCAGAAACACCGTTACGTCACAGTGACACCGTTACGACACTGTAATGCTGTTATGACACAGTATCATCGTTATGACTCAGTAACGTCGTTACAACACAGTAATGCCGTTACGACACAGTAACGTTGTTACGAAACAGTAAAGCCGTATCGACACAGTAACAACGTTACGACAGTATCGTCGTTACGACACAGTAACACAGTTACGACAGAGATGAGAAGTAACGGCACAGAAACTCCGTTATGACACAGAAACAGCGTTACGACACATTAACGGCACAGTAACACTGTTTACTATAATTAGGCACAGTAACAACGTTACGACACAGTAAAGCAGAAATACTGTTACGTCACAGTGACACCGTTACGACACTGTAATGCTGTTATGATACAGTATCGTCGTTACGACTCAGTAACGTCGTTACCACACAGTAATGCCGTTACGACACAGTAACGTTGTTACGAAACAGTGAAGCCGTATCGACACAGTAACAACGTTACGACAGTATCGTCGTTACGGCACAGTAACAACGATACGACACAGTATCGCCGTTACGACACACATCGCCGTTACGACACACATCGCCGTTAGGACTCAGTTACGTCGTTACGACTCAATAACGTCGTTAAGAAACACTAACACCGTAACGACACAATAACACCGATACGACACAGTAACACCGATACGACACAGTGACACCATTACGACACAGTAACAGTAACACCCAAACCCTAACCCAAACCCTAACCCAAACCTTTACCCAAACCCTAACCCAAACCTTAACCCAAACCCTAACGCAAACCTTAACCCAAACCCTAACCCAAACCCTAACCCAAACTCTTACCCAAACCCTAACCCAAACCCTAACCCAAACCCTAACCCAAACACTAACCCAAACCCAAACCCTAACCCAAACCTCAACCCAAACCCTAACCCAAACTCTAACCCAAACCCTAATCCAAACCCTAACCCAAACCCTAACCCAAAATCTAACCCAAACCCAAACCCGAACCCAAACCCTAACCAAAACCCTAACCCATAACCTAACCCAAACCTTAAACCCAAACCCTAACCCAAGCCCTGAACCAAAGCCTAACCCAAAGCCTAACCCAAAGGGCAAAGCCTGAACCAAACCCTAACCCAAACCCAAACCCTCACCCAAACCCTAACTCTAGCCGAATTTAGGAGTTTAGGACTGCTTTAATTCATTATCATAGGCGCCTATAGAATTTAGGACGATGAATCCATTACTTTGGCTGATAATTGAAGAATTGACTCGAGGCTCAGCTAGTAAAACTTGTCCTTGCCAATGCAGCACTGCCTTAATTCATCGGCGCCTATAGGCGGCAGGCGCCGAAAAATAAGGAAGAACACAGATTGCTAGAGATCAATATCGGCGCCTATAGGCGCCGATACGTCAGACTCGTACCGGGCCATGAAAAATATCACGACAGGCGCCTATAGGCGCTTATAGGCGGAGATGGCCGTACAGGCGCCTATAGGCGGTCGAAAACCGCCGATGTCGCCGAAAAGCGGTGTATAGGCGCTTTTCGGCGCCGATGACCGCCGATAATTCGACAATCGAAAACTATCGGCGCCTATAGGCGCCGAAAAGCGGTACCGCCTGTCCGCCTATAGGCGCCTAAAGGCGCCGATTCGGCGATTTGCGGCGGCTTTACGGTGTTAGTGTGTCGCACCGGTGTTATTGTGTCGTAACAATGTTACCGAGTCGTTGCACCGTTACTGATTCGTACTTGTAACGACGACTGACGTTACTGTGAGTGTGTCGTAACGGTGTTACTGTGTCGTAACGGCGTTACTGCGTCGTAATTACGGTGTTACTGTGTCGTAATTATAGAGTTATAGTGTTACTGTGTCGTGACGGTGTGACGTGTCGCAAAGGGGTTGCTGTGTCACAACAGTGTGACTGTGTCGTAACGGTGTTACTGTGTAGTAACGGTGTTACTATTGACATGGTTGTTGATGTTGTGATAACCTAGGTTCAAGGATTTGCCATTAAACGTTTCCTAGGGCCAGCCGGAATTATATTTTCAAGGGAAACATACCCACATATCCATATCAATGCGAATTTAGTAAGTTAGCGATCGGCGCTGATCAGCGCTGATCAGCGCCGATGGAGTTTTCTAAGGCTCCTATGCAGGTGTTTCGGAAGGCGCTGATCAGCGCTGATCGGCGGCCAATTTCGCCGATCAGCGCTGATTGATCGCCGATCGGCGCTGATCAGCGCTGATCGGCGCTGATCATCGCTGATCAGCGCCGACGACCGCCGATGAAATTTTAAATTTTTTCCATCGGCGCTGATCAGCGCTGATCGGCGGTGTCGCTGATCAGCGCTGATCAATCGCTGATCAGCGCCGATCAGCGCTGATTAGCGCCGATCGGCGCTGATCGGCGGTGGGTCGGCGCTGATCAGCGCTGATCGGCGCCGATTGCAAGGTGCCCATCTGCCGATAATTTATACTGTTTTGAATATCTCACGGAAGCTAAGCATTGTGGTAAAATAAAAAAGTGTTTGAACAATTTCAGGAAACCAAGTCTGGCACCATGATCTGACTGTCCGACGCTGATCCCCATTGCAGATGATGCTGCAGCCTGGATCTCCTGCTGATTATAACAAACGCATGATATTGAGCTGGAGGTAGGTACCTACATTAAATTGTTAGGATGTGTAGAAAGGTGGAAATAAACATTCTCATCTGACTTTTTGGTCATTTTACGTTAGCATTATGCAATGATGATATTTTGATATTAAGTCCTCGGCTAAATATTTCAAAATCGCGAATCACAGCGCGCTTATAACTTTATAAACGAACGCGCCCATTTTATTTTCTCCTTTTTACCTTGATCCTCTCCCTTCATTGCATAAGTAGCTAATAGTCATCATAAGGAACTATAATTTCAATGCATTCTACCCCGATTCCCTATCCAATACCTACGTCATCTATTTACCGAAGTTGTTTCGTCCCCAGCTGTTATTATTACCACGGCCACTACAAGTGTACAAGATTCAATTTCATATGATGCTAAAAGTGGATATGCCTTCTCACTCTTTCCTTGGCCTTGTAACGGAGCGTTAAAATATCTGTCATTTCCAGGGAAAATGAGACCGATGCTTCTAGATATCAACGCACTTCTATCCAGTTATTTCCTGCTAAAGAGCTAAAGTAGTAAAGACATTATTCTTAAACTTAACACCTCAAATCTGAATTCAAGTGATAACGGTGCGGTATGTTCCAGGTCTGAGTGCCGTGAATGCCCGTGTGGAGTCCCTGTCACCACTGCCAAGTCCATGACGCCAGGCTGATGTGCCTGACACCACTGCCAACTCCATGACGCCAGGCTGATGTGCCTGACACCACTGCCGAGTCCATGACGCCAGGCTGATGTGCCTGACACCACTGCCGAGTCCATGACGCCAGGCTGATGTGCCTGACACCACTGCCAAGTCCATGACGCCAGGCTGATGTGCCTGACACCACTGCCAACTCCATGACGCCAGGCTGATGTGCCTGACACCACTGCCGAGTCCATGACGCCAGGCTGATGTGCCTGACACCACTGCCGAGTCCATGACGCCAGGCTGATGTGCCTGACACCACTGCCAACTCCATGACGCCAGGCTGATTGATCAGTTATTGATCATTTTGCTGTCACGAAAACTAATGAATAATATTTTTAACATCAGAGTTTGATTCTTGTCTATTCAATTAAAATTTAATTTTAAATGCTATGGATTTTCTTCCATAAATACAGACAGCAGCTATATTAATATTAATTGCCAGTTCCGTCTCGCCGATCAATAATGAGCCTTAGCTCACTGTCCAAAAATTGAAACTAAAATGGTGCAGTGTTCTGATCACGTGATCCGCAGAAGGCCATCTTAGTCATTAGTAAAGATCACGTGATCGTCACGTGACACATCGTTCTGACCAATCAGAGTGTTCCGTAAAATAAGGTTTGCAAAGTTATTTCAGCTCGACACAATATTTAGGTCGTGCGCGGCGCGATTTTCAAGAAAATCAGCAAATCGGCCATAACTTCTGATAGAAACATCGGATTCACTTGAAAATAGTTGCGCTGTGTCAGGGGGAACAATACCTTTCCAACGGTATAAAATTTGTCATATGTTGGTTTGGCGCCGAGTAGCGCAAAAATCGCCCCAACGAGTGCACAGTGTTCGCTGGGTTCGACGGACGTTGCCCCGTCTATTTCTTCTGACTGGATGGCTATCGTAGGATGATACCCTACCCTCGCGCGCGCGGCGCAACGTTCCACATTTGGACGTCAGAAAGGGACGGACATCGCCCGTCGAGGATGGCTATCAATAGACGGGGGAAACTCGTTTTCCCGCGGCGCGCATTTTTCCTGCGCGCTTACAGACTATTATACAGTACCATTCACACAGCGCAATATCTTTCGCGCCGTGAGAAAAGTACAAAGATTCCAAAATGGGACAAAATGAGGAAGCGCGCCGCGCAACGCAAACAGGGGTATACGTGTTTAGCAACAGCTAGTCAGACAACTAAACGTAAATATCAGGCATTGCACTGTTAATCTGTTTTGTCAGACGTTGTCTGACCCCGGCCCTTCGCCTTCGGCGGGCGCGCGCGTCCGCCATTAATGATTAAATTAAGAAATAAAGATCGGGAGTTTTTTTTGGAATAGAATTGCTTTCAAACTATAAAATTACAACTTCCAACATACATTATTTACAATTTGAATTACAAATATTTACATTTTACACTTGCAGGAGTTAATATCTTGACCTGTTCTCTATCCTGAATACATGAAATTTCAACTTTATTTGATAAAAACAGAGTCTACCATGGAGACTTCGATTGTATTTGTAATGTAAATACTGAAATTATATTTCAAAAGTCTAAAATGAAAATTCGCTACAAGTACAATGAACATTTACAATATTTTTTTGGCTGAAAAATGGAAATTCATAAATTTTTAAAGTACATATCAATTTATCCATTATCTGTATCTCTTATATAGGACTGAATAGACATGTCCCTTGCCTTGCATATTGATAATGACATATGAATAACGTGAAAACCGTTACCCTTAAAGTTAACGCGGGTAAAAACTAAAAGTGATACTTAACTAATAGCATTAGTGCACATTTGTACTTCATTAAACCATGTTCCATTCCGTTGAAATGTTTAATGTGCATATTATTGTGTACCAAAACCACGCTGCAATTACGAAGTTATTTCAATGAAGCAAACTGAAACTGCAAAAGTTGCTTGGACAAAGGAGAAGCGGGTTATTTTTCAATATTCATTGTTTATTTAGTTTAATATCTCTTTCCTGGCGACCTGGCAATGTTTTCTGATCAGAAAGCCGCAGCCCGCAGGCGGGGTAAGATGGTGGGGGTTTTGTTGGAGCTGCTGCTAGCCCGCGTGCTGGACCCCGCCTTAGCGTTGGAGGTGGCGTTTCCTGCTCCTTTCTTCCGGCCCCGCACTGCCGTGTCCTTCCCCTCCAACATGTGCTTTGGGAAGAGATTCTTCTCGTCAAACTTCAGCGCTGAAAATAAGGGCAGGTTAGGGGAGGTAAGTTAACAGTGGGGCTGGTCAACGGGAGAAATGGGCAATACTAAAGTAGAAGTAGCGACGGAAGTGCAGTCAGGATTAAAGCTAATAATTTATCAGTATTAGTTGTTGTCAGAAAATACAGATTAACTAATTTAACTGAATTTCTGAGCTAATCAATTGTACGGTAATGGTATTGGTAAGGTAAAGTCACTGTCAGTCATAAGGGAGGCCACTGATTTCATGCTACTGGTACTTTTCAAACAGGTAAAAAACATCACGTCTTTGGGGCAATGAAAAGGGCCGGTATTGTAAGATTGTAAATTCTGACACGGACAAGGGAGGTGTTTCCTACGAGAAAAACTGTAGGTAAGCTGGACCACGCTTGTGCTTATGCTATTTGAACCCCAGGTAACTTTCTTTCACGCTATTTGAACACAGGTATGAGATAACTTTCCCTCACGCAGTTTGAACCCACGTAACTCGTGCTCGCCCTAATAGAGTTCGAGCCCGAGATCATAATCCTATGCACATTAATCCTATTTCAACATGCTCCAATGGAATCTAGTCGACACTCCAGGGTGAAAATCGATTTCTTGGAATCCCTTAATTTCTACAAAATTTCGACGCGAACTCACGTGCTAAATATCTTACCCAACACGGTTCTAAGCGCCATCAAATGGAACAAACTTACCATTTCTAATACATATGTTATTGTTTTGCCAGAGTTTATCCATTTTTGAAGTTTCGTCTTAGTTATTCTGTGTTGTTTTTAAGTAAGTGAGCCACGCTATACTTTGCAATAACTGGCGCGTTAACTTAAAACACTGCTGTTGAGTAATTGATGACTTCATTCACCTTGAATACCTAAAGTCTAAACTACTGATTATTCCGGGAATTGGAAGTGCATGAGACCAATGCAGTGAAGCGACGACATGCCGAAATGTTAAAATTCATTATTTTGATAGAAAGCAGTCACTGCAATCGATATTACATGGTCTAGTCAAGGACAATCATCAGATATCAAATTCTAATTATTTGAATATTTTAATTTTTCTTCACCCGATAACTCAACCTTCATATCAATAACGTCAAACAGATGTCTAAGTCTTCATCCTCTTTTCCAATACGTTTTCCAGCTAGGCATTATAAAGCACTATCCAACCCTTACATTTGGACTTGAGCCCTTTCGAAGTATTGATACCCAGTGGTATAATCAAACGTTGTTTTCTAGTTTTGCAACATACTATTTAGTGGAACTGGTGAGGGAGGAGATGGAGCACGAGACCACTGAAATATGTGGTGACATAACAGTATAAAACATATTTAGCGTTAGGAACAAGATAATCGTCGAGATTCAGCAGAATTAGTAAGACGTTTATGTGTCATAATCATAGCATCTAAAGGTAGGCTTACAAAGGCACAACACCATTGTTTCACACATGTAGGAGTGGTTTTTCGGAGAAAACTAACAACAATATAGGTTTCAGATCACTGATATACGAGCACTCTCAAGTCTCCACTCCATAACTCAGACATCACATAATCTGTCTATCATTATATGTCTAGTGCCCATCAGGATGTGTCTAGGTATTGACACCATGCAACACCCTCTGCTACGAGGCTAAAGACTGTGGAAATCACCACTCATCAGAGCATATTTAGAAATCCAAAAGGGTTAAAGGGAAGGATCGAAGGAAAGAGGGAGAAAGAAGGAAAGGTATAGAGGGAATAAGGGAGGGGGATCAAAAGACGAAGGAAATGATATAATGGGAAGGATGAGATAGAGGAAGGAAATAGAGGAGGAATGGATGAAGGAAGGAGGGATGAAGGGAAGGAGGAAAATGGGATGAAGGAAGGAGGAATGATGGGATGAAGGGAAGGAGGAAATGGGAATGAAGGAAGGGAGGAATGATGAAGGGAGAAGAAGGGAAGGAGGAATGGGATGAAGGGAAGGAGGAAATGGGATGAAGGAAGGAGGAATGGGATGAAGGGAAGGAGGAATGATGAAGGGAAGGAGAATGGGATGAAGGGAAGGAGGAATGAATGAAGGGAAGGAGGAATATTTAAAGGGAAGGAGGAATGGATGAAGGGAAGGAGGAAATGGGATGAAGGGAAGGAGGAAATGGGATGAAGGAAGGAGGAATGGGATGAAGGAAGGAGAATGGATGAAGCGAAGGAGGGAAAGGTGAAAGGGGGGAGGAAAAAGAAAAAATGGGGTGAAAAAAATGGGTGGGAAGGGGAATGGGGGAAGGGAAAAGAATTGAAGGGGAAAGGGGAAAAGAAAAAAAGGATTGGGGGGGGGTAGAAAAAGAAGGGGGGGAAAAAAAAGAAATGGGAAGGGGGGAAAAGGGGGGAAAGGGGGGAAATGGGATGAAGGGGGGAAAGGGAGGGGAAAAAAGGGGGAAAAGGGGAAAGGAGGAAAGGGGCTGCTGTTTTTACTTAGTTGTCACGTTAGGGGGAAAATGGGGATTTTGGGATATATCGAAATTTTTTATCGGGCAGAAAATGAGCTAGGCCCTCGTTCATAAAAATATCCACCCTCTATCACGCAATCATGATTTATCATCCGACAAGATATTTTCCGATAAGGTTTAACTGAAAGAGGAATGCAAGTTGTGCAGCTGGTACTGATATCGAATATTTTTTAGAAACTTTTTTTAAATTTAATTGATGCCAACCAAATTGCAGTGTTGCAAAGGGAATTTGAATTTTTGCACAGCCCAGACATTTTGAAGGGGAACGGTTCTAACACAGTAATTATTCCAGCGATCTGTAAGGTCGTTTTCTGCCCTAAGTCAACCTCCGCTGATCTCACAGGCAATGACAGTTGTTGACAGACGAACCACAGATCAGGGGATCTGTCAAAAAACATGAAGACAGATTCCATATGTGTTTGGGAAATTTTACATTGAACTGGGAAACAGCACTGTTTCGGCAGCATCAATTTTTCCGATGCAAAAGGATTGGTTTCCCCGCTCACCCCTTGAAATTTGGATCAAAGGGAGTCATGTGACTATATTTCGAGATCATGTAAACCCCGACAAATCCTCCTACCGAAACACGGGAGTACTGAAAAGGAAAGTTTCGGGTGGCTCTAGACTGGCAATGAAAATTTTTATGTTTCGTTTCTGTAAAACGAACGAAACTAATCTGTTTAGAAAACAGTATCCCGCTTTGAATTGCAATGGAATTCCTCGGAAATTGAAGCATTTATTGATGACATGACATTATTATCAAATATTTTGTAGTACTTTCGTAAGTGTGAGAGTTGGTCCTGCAATATTAATATGGACAATCATATGCCAAAACTCAAGCCAAACTCGCCTCTTTACTATTTACAAACATATTTTGTTAATTGTGTTACGTTATTCACGTTCATTAACAAACTTTTGCTTAACTGTTGATTTAGAGAAAACACCTAGACACAAGCCATACAATATCACTTTGGTTTTGGTAGTTTGGGAGTCTAACTACACGGGAAGTCCACCGATCACAGATTTTTAGCAGAAGTGAGTTGGAGATATAACGAGAGCAAACGTTTACCGAAAAGTATTTTAACTTGACATCAACTTAAAAAAAACATCAAAGTCTAATTTTTCCATTTTGTGAAACTAAAAAAAAAGCAAGGAGTAAGGTAAAGTGAAGTCGATTTGATTTTCGTTTCCGAGAACTTTCCTTAGCTTCCAGTATTAAAGCGACGTTTCTTGACTCGATAAAGCGGGATCAGCGACTCTAAAAACAGACATTGCTGCGATTATATCGAACATAAATTATAGAATTTTATGCGGGCTCACCAGACATACGTTCATTAGTAACTGTTCTTACAGCGCCTGATTTCGCTTTACTTTTTGAGATGACGAATGGTTGTGCTCGAAACAGCACGGCCATACGACAAATCTTAGGGAGTTCTGTATTGTACCCAGATTAAGACGTTAAAAGTTAAACCGTCATTCTAAAATATTATCCCTAAAACACAAGAGCAAAAATTGAATTTCCGTTTGTTTCAACCCCTTTCTTGATAAGAGTTGCAGCAGTGTTTATTTTTCAATCATGCGGGCAGGTTAACAACACAGCTCTAGGAAATAGTGATTTAGACTCTAGAAATCTCAGATTCTGCCTTTTCCTTGCAACTGTTATTATCACCAATACGTGAGCAGCTAGAACGAATTGTTTATTTAGTGATTCTAAATTCTGCTTATTGGGGATAAAACAAAGCGTTTTGATGGTACTTACAATACAAAGCATTGAAAATCGAAATTCAAAATGCACACCCTGATGAACTTTGATTTAATTTCTTTATCAGATTATTTTCACATAGCATATTTTAATCAAAATTTGGAGCTTAAATTGTCAGATTTTTGAGAAGGGAGCTGGGGGTAATTATGTGACAAACCTTGGGGCTTACACATAACATGATGCTCATTTTCCATCGCCAATGATAGCCTGATCAGTAGCCAGTTTGATATCCATATCTATGATTCATCCAACAAGAAAGCCATGATAAGTCTCACTTCATTGCATGCCCCCACAAACTTGAGCAAGACAATGAGCCATCTTGAAACATGTCTTCAGAGGGACCTATCCCCCGATTCCCCTGAATACATCTCTGATCTCACCTCGAATATCCTCATGATCTCCTCCGAAATCATCCTCCACAGACACTTGATACTTCCCAGGAAGGCAGCCGAGCAGTCCTTAATCGGACGTAGGACTTGGCTGTGTCGTACGTTGGTTAAGGCCATCACAGTACTAAACTGGGAGCACTTTCAAACACATGCCCACACACCCAGTCTTAGTTCAGTTCCAGTGGCACGCTTAGTGTAATGAAGTGCATTGACAGGGCATAACAGCAATATGAGTTAATATATGTCTAATATTCCACTGTTTTAGAGTTGGTTTAACGTGAAAATTACAGAATGATTTTGTGGTCAGGCAGACCATACAAGCTAAGATTTAAACTTTCAAGAAAGATCCTCCCTCTGCAAAAAGTACAAGGGTTTCAGTAAATGAGTTGCTGCACCAAAGGACCATGAGCCTGCTCAGGACGGAAGTGTAGAGGAAAGCACAGAGAAAGAGAGACGACTTCAGAGCCGGATGGAAGAGCAGAGCAAAGCACAGGAAGGGGAGAGACGACGCACAGCCCGGGAACAGAGAGTGCTTCATGTCGCCTAGCCATGAGCTCAAGCTGCACTTCTCAGCCTATAATCAGCCCCTGCTATCCGACTATTGGATCGCAGCCTCCCAGTTCTGGGAGGGATCCATTGGACCAGACACCGTTTATAACGAGATAACTGTGGTCTGAGGACAAATATTGGAGGAATTTCTCCAGTATTTGGGAGAGACGGCCCCGTGTTACCAGCGGGTGGTTTTACAGCGTCAAACCTGCGTACTTTCCTTCCCCGTTAGACCGTTCATTTAAATAGTCGCATTCGGATATATTCCACCGGCATTAGTGGGTATGTATACTCATAAGGAAAATACCATGAAATTGGTTGGCTGTGCACTCTCCCAAGCCATAAGCGTTGCGGCTGCGTTTAGCCACCAGTGGCTATCATGCCTCATGCTATTTATCATGATCATTTCTTTGTACTACATCTACCTTGTGAAGTGTGCTGCATGCCTCCTGGTAGTGTAATTTTTAGATGTCACGCAGACAGGACGATGTCTAGTGTCTGCCTTCTTAGATGTCACGCAGACAGGACGATGTCTAGTCACGCAGACAGGACGATATCTAGTGTCTGCCCTTTCTTTAGATGTCACGCAGACAGGACGATATCTAGTGTCTGCCCTTCTTAGATGTCACGCAGACAGGACGATGTCTAGTGTCTGCCCTTCTTTTAGATTAGATGTCATGTCACGCAGACAGGACGATGTCTAGTGTCTGCCCTTTACTTCTTAGATGTCACGCAGACAGGATGATGTCTAGTGTCTGTCTTCTTTAGATGTCACGCAGACAGACGATGTCTAGTGTCTGCCCTTCTTAGATGTCACGCAGACAGGACGATGTCTAGTGTTCACGCAGACAGGACGATGCCCTTCTTTAGATGTCACGCAGACAGGACGATGTCTAGTGTCTGCCATTCTTTAGATGTCACGCAGACAGGACGATGTCTAGTGTCTGCCCTTCTTTAGATGTCACGCAGACAGGACGATGTCTAGTGTCTGCCCTTCTTTAGATGTCACGCAGATAGGACGATGTCTAGTGTCTGCCCTTCTTAGATGTCACGCAGACAGGACGATGTCTAGTGTCTGCCTTCTTTAGATGTCACGCAGACAGGACGATGTCTAGTGTCTGCCCTTCGATGTCACGCAGACAGGACGATGTCTAGTGTCTGCCTTCTTTGTCAGACAGACAGGACGATGTCTAGTGTCTGCCCTTCTTTAGATGTCACGCAGACAGGACGATGTCTAGTGTCTGCCCTTCTTTAGATGTCACGCAGACAGGACGACTGCCCTTCTTTAGATGTCATGCAGACAGGACGATGTCTAGTGTCTGCCCTTCTTTAGATGTCACGCAGACAGGACGATGTCTAGTGTCTGCCCTTCTTTAGATGTCACGCAGACAGGACGATGTCTAGTGTCTGCCCTTCTTTACATGTCACGACAGGACGATGCGATGTCTAGTGTCACGCAGACCCAGTGTCTGCCCTTCTTTAGATGTCACGCAGACAGGACGATGTCTAGTGTCTGCCCCTTCTTAGATGTCACGCAGACAGGACGATGTCTAGTGTCTGCCCTTCTTTAGATGTCACAGGACGATGTCTAGTGTCTGCCCTTCTTTAGATGTCACGCAGACAGGACGATGAGTGTCTATGTCACGCTAGTGTCTGCCCTTCTTTAGATGTCACGCAGACAGGACGACAGGAGTGTCTGATGTCACGCAGACAGGACGATGTCTAGTGTCTGCCCTTCTTTACATGTCACGCAGACAGGACGATGTCTAGTGTCTGCCCTTCTTTAGATGTCACGCAGACAGGACGATGTCTAGTGTCTGCCCTTCTTTACATGTCACGCAGACAGGACGATGTCTAGTGTCTGCCCTTCTTTAGATGTAACGCAGACAGGACGATGTCTAGTACCTGCCCTTCTTTAGATGTCGCAGGACGATGTCTAGTGTCTGCCCTTCTTTAGATGTCACGCAGACAGGGCGATGTCTAGTGTCTGCACTTCTTTAGATGTCACGCAGACAGGACGGTGTCTAGTGTCTGCCCTTCTTTAGATGTCACGCAGACAGGACGACACGCAGACAGGACGTCTAGTGTCTGCCCTTCTTTAGATGTCACGCAGACAGGACGATGTCTAGTGTCTGCCCTTCTTTAGATGTCACGCAGACAGGACGATGTCTACTTTAGATGTCCCGCAGACAGGACGATGTCTAGTGTCTGCCCTTCTTTTAGATGTCACGACAGACGATGTCTACTGTCTAGTGTCTGCACTTCTTTAGATGTCACGCAGGACGATGTCTACTGTCTAGTGTCTGCCCTTCTTTAGATGTCACGCAGACAGGACGATGTCTAGTGTCTGCCCTTCATTAGCTCCATATGCAGCTGCTTGGAACAGCAGCCGGCTGCTATTGTGTAATTCTAAACACTTAATAACGGATCATAATATGTTGTATTGTGCCAGCAGTGCCTGCATTATGCATGAAGTTCCGCTGAAAAGATGAGCAGAGGGAAATTAGCGAAGAGCATTGTCGTTAAATGTGAAACGTCAGAGCCTCCATTGTCCCTGTTCTACGGCCCTCCGTAGTTACTAGTTACATTCCACTCGTTTATAACTTCACAACATATGTTATACTCTCTCTTGAGATTACCGCAAAGGGGCATTTATTTAATGACCTAGTTTATTATCTTTTATCATTTAATAACCTATATGATTACAATTTATAATCGTTCACACTGAATTAAGCAAGGAAAATTATAATTACCTTATCCACAATTGACTATATATACTAAAATTAACTATGGAAGTTAAAGGACTACATCAGTTCAGGCAGTCCATTAGGACCACGAGGGGTGCCTCATGACTCTTGCGAAAACAACAGGTTAGATTATAATCATCATTTAATATTGGAAGAAGTTTTTAAGTTAATGCGTTTCATCCTATTTTGGGAAACAGCCCTCTGGGGGTAGATTATGGTTCATTCGATACTCGTTTGTTGGTAGATGAGTTAGTGATCTACTTAGAATATTCCTGAGTTGAATGGCATTGATTCTGTTTAATTAGAATTTAAGAGACCTTGTAATCGATCAGATCGTATTTCTATGATCTATCGTTATACTGGGCAGTGCCAGCGGATATCATGGTTACTGCGAGCGTGGGTTTCAGGTTAAATTCCTGTTTTAGAGTCTAGTCATGTTCGATTGTGAAGGTTATATTGTTTCTTTAGAGTGAAGAGGTTCAGTTTGAGTAGTAACGAGAGACTTAACTCTTTCATTTTAAGCTGTGACATCTTACTCAGTGTGCCCCTCTCACTTCCAAAGTTACCGCTAGTTTTTCCTCATAGAACGCTTTGTGTCGTATATAAAGGGGTAAGATGAGATTGAGAGGAGGTAAGATGGGAGGTGTAACTTGGTTTTTGAGGGAGTTTGATAATAGTGGGACAACTTATTAACCATCTTTATAATCCCATCTCTGCAGGCACCTATGATATTTCTTAATCTGTGTAGCGAAGGGAAGAGTGGCGCAATGGGTAAAGCCAGTAAATCCAAGTCTCTAATTAATTAAGTATTGTTGATGATAAACAGGCTGACAATGGCTATTGTAGAAATAATCAATATAAAGCTACGCCGCTTAGAGTTGCCTAAAGAATTTAGTTTATTAATTATGGTTTAGGTTACGTGAAGGTAATAAAGGTGTACTTTATTATCATTTATATTACTGCTATACAGCAAACAATGAAGAGGAAGTTTGTAACGATCAATAGCTCGTATATTAGTAGGACTTAACATCAAAATTACGAAGAACAGGTATATAGTGTTAATAATATACCGAATTCCGTGCTTAATCTTTGCAATCTACGATGAGTCTGGGAGCCTAATACTTCATTGATACATTTTAATGCCTAAACACTATTTATCCATGAGCAACATTGTTACATAATACATTGACCAAACCCACCAGATTTCTTAAGTGCGTATGTGATTATTCTTATCTGGCGAATGAATAAATTTCTCTTTTACTCACCATGTCTAGACACCAGGAAGCCAAAAATTACCTACCTATGTACTTCACTAATTCATAATCAAGAGACACATAATGAAGCTGGAATTGGCTAAAACATAAGAAAGATTCTCAGAATTATGATAATTTTTCATCAATTCGTCATTATTCAGAACCTTCATTATACCTTACCTACATTTAAACAATGTAGAGGTACACTACAATAGTACACCCCATGTGAGGTACGTACAACAACAAAAATTCCCGAGAGCAAATTGCTTTTGTTGGTCGTTGACTTTACACTTGATCTCGTAACAATGTAACAAGTGCTCGAGTTATCGCACTATCGCAGTGTCACTTGTCTATTCTCATACGTTCAAATCTGATGAATTTACTAGACCTTTACGTTGCCGATAGCGCCCTTTTTTAGGGAAAAAAATCTTTAGGCGAAATAAAAAGACCTGAGATGCTATGGCCATTTTAGAATTTTGTTATCCAACAGAATAATGGCGGACCAAATATGCACGATGAGGTACTTATAAAACGATCTTTAATTTTTGTGCAGTGCATGCACTGTTTTGAATTCTTTGCTGGTTGCATTTTTCTAGTTCAACTCCAGTGCACTTATCAATAACTTACTTCGCATATTTTGTTGGATTGAAAGTTTTTTAGGACTAAGCAACACATATTAGTCACTGACGTTATTTAAAGCATTAACTGTGGCACTAAATTTATGAGAATAGTTTCATTTCACCCTTCAAAGTAAAAAACCTATAAGTCAGTTTCAGTTTCAATGTGGCTCCGATCCAATGTGGAACGCGTTCAATTCGGGACACGCTCCAAAAAAAGTATCAAGTCACGCTAATACATACGAGCACCGTTTTCATAAGTTACATATTTACAGCACATATTTATCTAACTCAGGCTTTCTAGGCTCCCAAACAATGGAGCCGCAGGATTTGCTCTAGAATCCTAAATAGGGTCGAACAATGAGTCTCGTTAAGAAATTAATTGAAGTATTTGCATCACAGACTAAAACGTGCTGAAGAATGAAGATGCAACCATGGCCACTAAAATATGGTAATTGTTTCAAAAGGAGCCTAATTTGTAGCCTATAGGTCCCTTGTAACAAATTGTTACATAAATTCATGGAGGAACTCTACTCATTTCCTACAATTGAATATTTGTATTGTAGTTCGCTCGTTTGTGATTTCGATGGTTGCAAGTTCTCAAGGCTGCCCAACGCAACGTTCCACCGCAGTTCCCGTCTTTTTGGTAACTGTCACGTTGAATTAAGATGGATAAAACACGTTTGCCCGGAACTTTTCAGCATATTTCACTTTTCCGAATTTCCCGGCAAGCTTTGTGAAAAGAACAATCCTCTCGTCGCGTTTCTCCTCGTTTTCTAATTCGCTGTAAACCACTCTTGAATATAAAAATATATATTAATGAGTCATTAAACATATTACATCAGCACACCCGAGGCTGGGTGCCTTAAGAAAAAAACAGGTGTGGTTATTGGGCATACCCCGGAGAATAGATCTGAAATTGCTCAGTGGTCCATGCAACGTATAATATTTTACTTTAGTTGAGGAGGAGTCATTTCAGTAGGGTGCCGATTATTTACTTAGAGAGTCCCAATTTACTTTTTTGAGTTTGGGGGCCTTGACGCAGTGGTCCAAAAGTTGAAAAAATTATCATTCAACATTTTACATAGATAAATGTTTTTCCATTGAAATAAAAGTTATATTTATACTACTATGCTAATAAGAACAAGTTTTGGTTGTGGATCAGTTGAACATTATCTCGTTTTATATGCGTCTTCTCGAAGAGCTATTTCTTCCCCCAGTCATTTCATTTTTCGCCTTCTTCTTAATTTTGACAAGTGCACCATAAGATATTTATGATTATTTACTTATTTATTGAAGTATTTATCATATAAATCTTTGTTGAAGGGGCGATATTTGGAAGTTCATATTGTAACTATTAATAAAATGATATTTTATTTATTTATTTTATAATCTCGAGAAATGGTCATATTATGCGCTGAGAGAGATTTTGCGGTTTTCGTTTCATTTTTGTTCTTGTTTTTTGTCAATTTTAACTAAATCAATCATTCCTTCCATTTACATTTTGACCTCTTAATAAGACATGGTTTGTATGTAGGCAAATTTACGTTGCAGGACAATTTTAATCCAAGTAAATTCGTATCACAGAGTATAACTGAAATATTCGGCCTGATTTCCAGTCTTCATGACGGCAACGTCGGCAGATTTCATATTTAGAATCTCAATTTCTCCAAATCACAATGATAATATACGTAAATAATTAAACGGATCCCGGAGTGAAGCAGGCAAAACATGGTACGGAGTTCTCCTCTAGAGCTCGAGGATGTATTCAGTATCTAAATTAGAAAGCCTCTAATAACTGGATATCTACTAATTAATTCATTACACCGCAGCTCCTTGTAAGCTCCTACCGAGACAGCAATAACACATGCTGCCTCCCCTCCATCTACAGTTGACAATGACGTCATCACCAGGGCTTAACATGGTTGCTTAGTGACGTAGCATTACCTGAGTTTGTGTTAGCAACACAGCAAGTTAGCCGTGTCTCTATATCCTGATTCTACCAGGTGAATACTATATTGCTGGGGAGCTGCTCATCAGAGTGATGAGTCAGTTCAAGAGATGAGGAGTGATGAATCCTCAATCAGACTGATGAGTCAGTTCAAGAGATGAGGAGTGATGAATCCTCAATCAGACTGATGAGTCAGTTCAAGAGATGAGGAGTGATGAATGAGTCATGCCTCCTCCTTCATGCAGTGTACCGCCTTCTTCACTCCATGTACCTTAATCAGCCATCGTGTTAAGTTGGACGTTATAATGATTATATCACTTTGTGTGGCGTATTTGTCAATCAGCTATACAAAGTAGTGTGGTCGATTGACACCCTCAGCAATAATTATAACTTACAACTTTCATCGAGTTCATTATTCTGAAGGGGTTGCATTATTCTTTCTTTGTGATGGATCAATCTTTAAGTTGCCTA
This sequence comes from Beroe forskalii, assembly GCA_011033025.1. Lineage (NCBI taxonomy): Eukaryota > Metazoa > Ctenophora > Nuda > Beroida > Beroidae > Beroe > Beroe forskalii. Next base: position 35,085 of record WFMF01000668.1, on the reverse strand, counting down.
ATTCTTCATTCAGGCTGAAATATTACTCAAGTTGCATTATTCTTTCTTCGAGTTGGATTAATCTTTAGATTATATTATTCTGTCTTTGAGTCGTAAATCGTAATTTTCTTTCTTCAAGTTGCATTATTAGTCCTTCGAGTTGGATTATTCTTCATTGCTCTAATTGACTCCCTGTAATTTTCATTACATAGCTTCATTCCATAATATTGCTTTTTGAACAGATAACAAGTATAAATGCGCGCAGTGATATTGTAGGATAGGAAGGGTTTTCCTATTATCATCTCAGCCGCGCCTATAGACCCTTAACTACTCTTACAATCACGAGCGATGGCTGGTATGCATCCTTTAGCAAACACTTAATAAACTGACGGTATGATTTATTCATCACGTCCCACCTAATAACTCCTGGAACAATCTCATTATCTTCCCTATGCGAATTCATGCTATCAAGCCCAACTTAACTTAAATTAGAAATTACCTGGAATACGCATGTTTTATTAACCGAACTCAGGAAGAATCCTCCAGGACATTGTGATAGACTAGTACCAGATATCCATATATTGCGTTTAATTACCAGCAGCTCTTTATTGGGCGTGTGAGAAGGAGAGAGAGGTACGGGATGCACCTGATTGTATGCTACAACCATTATCTGCAATACTTTAGCAGGTACCTATCTGCGCTTCTAATTAATATCTTGTTTTCTTAAAATTGCTTTCCGATCTCTAAACATATAACGGCTTATGATAATATAGAACGTTTGTCATTCGCTTCCCTCTATCACATACGATGAGGTTCACATTTTATGGTTTTCGTGAGGCAAATTGATCTTCTCAGTCTCGTTTTATCGTTTAAATTGGCGGTCCCTTTCTTTCTAGAAAAAACTCTTTCTGCTTAAATTTCACGTTTCCATACTTGAAAGAAGAACAATAAGATCTCCGACTAATTGGAGCTTTACCTTCCCCTTCACCTCACAGTAGTATCACTTCCGCAGCCGAAACTCCGGCATTCCCTTCTCTAGTAGGTACCTAGAGGGTTTCACTGGGCATACCAGTGGTATGCTGAGTAGGTACCTAGATGGTTTCTCTGGGCACTCCATTGGTATACTGAGTAGGTACCTAGGGGGTTTCACTGGGCATTCCAGTGGTATACTGAGCGCTGAGTGACCTAGTACTAGGTACCTAGAGGGTTTCCCTGGGCATTCCAGTGGTATACTGAGCGCTGAGTGACCTAGTATATTAGGTACCTAGAGGGTTTCCCTGGGCACTCCAGTGGTATACTGAGCGCTGAGTGACCTAGTACTAGGTACCTAGAGGGTTTCACTGGGCATTCCAGTGGTATACTGAGCGCTGAGTGACCTAGTATTAGGTACCTAGAGGGTTTCACCAGGCACTCCAGTGGTATACTGAGCGCTGAGTGACCTAGTATTAGGTACCTAGAGGGTTTCCCTGGGCACTCCAGTGGTATACTGAGCGCTGAGTGACCTAGTATTAGGTACCTAGAGGGTTTCACTGGGCATTCCAGTGGTATACTGAGACGCTGAGTGACCCAGTGGTATTAGGTACCTAGAGGGTTTCCTGGGCACTCCAGTGGTATACTGAGCGCTGAGTGACCTAGTACTAGGTACCTAGAGGGTTTCCCTGGGCACTCCAGTGGTATACTGAGCGCTGAGTGACCTAGTATTAGGTACCTAGAGGGTTTCACAGGCACTCCAGTGGTATACTGAGCGCTGAGTGACCTAGTATTAGGTACCTAGAGGGTTTCACTGGGCACTCCAGTGGTATACTGAGCGCTGAGTGACCTAGTATTAGGTACCTAGAGGGTTTCACTGGGCATTCCAGTGGTATACTGAGCGCTGAGTGACCTAGTACTAGGTACCTAGAGGGTTTCCCTGGGCACTCCAGTGGTATACTGAGCGCTGAGTGACCTAGTATTAGGTACCTAGAGGGTTTCACTGGGCACTCCAGTGGTATACTGAGCGCTGAGTGACCTAGTATTAGGTACCTAGAGGGTTTCACTGGGCATTCCAGTGGTATACTGAGCGCTGAGTGACCTAGTATTAGGTACCTAGAGGGTTTCCCTGGGCACTCCAGTGGTATACTGAGCGCTGAGTGACCTAGTATTAGGTACCTAGATGGTTTCACTGGGCATTCCAGTGGTTTACTGAGCGCTGAGTGACCTAGTATTAGGTACCTAGAGGGTTTCCCTGGGCACTCCAGTGGTATACTGAGCGCTGAGTGACCTAGTATTAGGTACCTAGAGGGTTTCCCTGGGCACTCCAGTGGTATACTGAGCTGAGTGACCTAGTATTAGGTACCTAGAGGGTTTCACTGGGCATTCCAGTGGTATACTGAGCGCTGAGTGACCTAGTACTAGGTACCTAGAGGGTTTCCCTGGGCACTCCAGTGGTATACTGAGCGCTGAGTGACCTAGTATTAGGTACCTAGAGGGTTTCACTGGGCACTCCAGTGGTATACTGAGCGCTGAGTGACCTAGTATTAGGTACCTAGAGGGTTTCACTGGGCACTCCAGTGGTATACTGAGCGCTGAGTGACCTAGTATTAGGTACCTAGAGGGTTTCCCTGGGCACTCCAGTGGTATACTGAGCGCTGAGTGACCTAGTATTAGGTACCTAGAGGGTTGCATTGGGCACTCCAGTGGTATACTGAGCGCTGAGTGACCTAGTATTAGGTACCTAGAGGAGGGTTTCACAGGGCACTCCAGTGGTATACTGAGTGCTGAGTGACCTAGTATTAGGTACCTAGAGGGTTTCACTAGGGCACTCCAGTGGTATACTGAGCGCTGAGTGACCTAGTATTAGGTACCTAGAGGGTTTCACTGGGCACTCTGAGTGACCAGTGGTATACTGGAGTTTCACTGGGCATTCCAGTGGTATACTGAGCGCTGAGTGACCTAGTATTAGGTACCTAGAGGTTTCACTGGGCACTCCAGTGGTATACTGAGCGCTGAGTGACCTAGTATTAGGTACCTAGAGGGTTTCACTGGGCACTCCAGTGGTATACTGAGAGTGACCTAGTAGTACTAGGTACCTAGAGGGTTTCCTGGGCACTCCAGTGGTATACTGAGTGCTGAGTGACCTAGTATTAGGTACCTAGAGGGTTTCCTGGGCACTCCAGTGGTATACTGAGCGCTGAGTGACCTAGTACTAGGTACCTAGATGAGGTTTCTGAGCTGAGTGACCCAGTGGTACCTGAGTTTCCAGGCACTCCTGTATACTGACCTAGTATTAGGTACCTAGAGGGTTTCCCTGGGCACTCCAGTGGTATACTGAGCGCTGAGTGACCTAGTATTAGGTACCTAGAGGGTTTCCCTGGGCACTCCAGTGGTATACTGAGCGCTGAGTGACCTAGTATTAGGTACCTAGAGGGTTTTACCAGGCACCCAGTGGTATACTGAGCGCTGGTGACTAGGGTATTAGGTACCTAGAGGTTTCCTGGGCACTCCAGTGGTATACTGAGCGCTGAGTGACCTAGTATTAGGTACCTAGAGGGTTTCCCTGGGCACTCCAGTGGTATACTGAGCGCTGAGTGACCTAGTACTAGGTACCTAGAGGGTTTCACTGGGCACTCCAGTGGTATACTGAGCGCTGAGTGACCTAGTATTAGGTACCTAGAGGGTTTCACCAGGCACTCCAGTGGTATACTGAGCGCTGAGTGACCTAGTATTAGGTACCTAGAGGGTTTCCTGGGCACTCCAGTGGTATACTGAGCGCTGAGTGACCTAGTATTAGGTACCTAGAGGGTTTCACTAGGGCACTCCAGTGGTATACTGAGCGCTGAGTGACCTAGTATTAGGTACCTAGAGGGTTTCACCAGGCACTCCAGTGGTATACTACTGAGTATGACGTCAAAACGTTTAGCGTCTATAACTCTATATAATTACAAACAGAGCCACATTACTCCATTATATGCGCATTATGGAGAGGCTGCTTTCTCCAATCCGACCACGGGAGGAAGGACCTAATGCCCTGAAATTCCCGGGTAATACGGGGTACGCTACTTAGGTTTGCGAGTGTAGATAGGTAGATGTTTCTTCCTCCTCCGTCAGAGGTTGGCTTAACTTTCTGCTTTGTTTTTGGAGTTTCTGCTTTGTTTAAGTCTGGTATTGTTAGCATAGCGATTGTTTAGGAAGAATAGTCGCAAACACATTGCTGCTATAGTAAACTCCCCGGAATGCTAGCTTCCTTATACCAACGCACTTTTTATAGTATACAAAGGTGGGCGATGAGGACGGATAAGGACAGAACTTCCGTCCTTTGGACTTCTGCCAAGTTACCAGAGGAATGATACAGTCCGTGGTTTGAATAATACAGTCCGTGGTCTGTAGTTACGTAATGTGGTAAAGACAGATCAGCATTGTATGTGACATTGTATCGCAACGGTTTACGGCCAAATTGTATCCACCGCTGTATCATTGGATCGAGATCATGATCTGGGTACCAATGATCTAGATCAGGATTTAAGACTCCAGGGTCTTATAGGATCAAGACTCTACTAAAGAGATCTTCAGCCGAGGATCAGGAATCAGGATTTAGGGATATGGTCGACTTAAATAATGCTCTTTAATGATAAGATTATCGTCCATCTAAACGAGCTAATATGGAGGCTGTACTAGATCTCATATAAGTATTATTTTCCTCACATATAAGTATTATAAGTATCACATATACGTATCATTTTCTTCATAATAAGTGTTATTTTCTTCACAGGCAGCGTATTTTGTTCATGAACTTCATAATAAGACATCTTTGTTTTAAGAAGTCATAGGTTATATTTTATACGTTAATACCTCACCAAGATGGTGTGATAATCATTTAGCTCTCCTTATCACATGTTTTTTAATATTATATCCAGATATCGTGAAGTTTTAACAACAACAACTACTACTTCTGTGCGAAGTAGAACTGCAAAACCTGTTGGGATAATATGTTCATTGTTCATAAATACATAAATACAGAAGAGCTTATATTTATTCTACAGTAAAATCACTTGCCCGTTTTGAGGTTTATCGACTGTCCAGTTGAAAAGTGCTGTAATTCAATATAATATTGAGACACATATAGAGTTGATGAGTGCTAGTGAAAGAAATCTACGAATATTCTACCTAATTACTGAAAATGGGTAAAATCAGACGAATTTATATACGATATTTCTCATACTAATTATTATCAGACATTTTGTCTTTCGTGCCTGAATTTTTAAACAGGAGGCAGTCTGAAGAAATGCGTTTTCTTAACCAAACCTATAGTGCCTGTTTTTAATTTCTCCCTCGAAGGCCTCCTGAAAAACGGTACTCCGTCCACTTTTTGTTAACAGGCTCTGAACGGGTTTGCGACGGGTTTTTGACACTTCACGGACAGGTCATGGACGGGTTTACACCAGATTTTGAACAAGATTTCCCATCTTCCTAGTTTTCTACCAGCTCTGTGACAGGTTCACAACATGTTTCGGAGAACTTCGCCACATTTTATAGCAACGTTGTGACAGGTTGTGGACACCATTTCGACAGGTTTTTCAGGTTCTATGTTTTGTGGGACAGGATTTGACGAGGTTTCGCCTGTCAGGAGGCATCCTCGAGTGGTAGGGTCTTCCAGCAACTCATGACTCTATGTGAGCATGTACCCCACAATAATATTGGTTTAATAGGTTTAAATGTGTTTGAGGATAACTATGAGTAATATATAAGTGAGGAATGCGAGTACAATAGAGGCCTTTCTTTTACACATATTCAATGTGATTTGGTATGTAATTTATCGTTTAGGACTATGGTTTGTGATCATATAATGTGCTATTACCGCTTTAGTTTCGCGTAGTAGGTTGACCATGCAATCGCTCAACATAGGTCGCTTATCATAGGTGTGTGTTTTGTGAGCCTTAAAGAAGGACACAAATATAACGGTCTCCTTTCATATGGAAATTGATTTGAAGGCACTGGGGCATGCAATTATAAGCTTTTATATGAGAGTAGGGATGCATAAAATCTCCGTATACAATTGAAGTTAGCCTCATCAAGTCTGTTTAACGTTGTAGCTCTTCTTAAGTTTGAGTAGCACAAACCGCTACTTTTGCTCGAATATATGTCCTATGAGATTTGTGACCAGGTTCATTGGATTGACAGTAGATTATCTAGTACCTTCAATCTTGAATTCTTTTGTCTCACAAATAACTTAGGTCACTTTTCATACCATCCGTGTTTTCCCTTTAAGTTAGCATTAGACTAATTTCAGCTAATATGCAGTGTTTAATGTCTATGAATCGCATGTTTGGATACTATTTTGACCATTACAGCATTACTATCCCATTGAAATATGGTGATCTTTGATAGGAGTAAGTCCTAATATTCTAATGTAACTACTTGCCTATAAAGTAGGTACATCAGATGGTAAGATTCATCACTTTGATTAGAAATACAGGGCGCCATGTTAGATAGATACCGGTGAGAACGTGTAGCTATTATCTGCCACATGACCCTTCCCGTGATACCAGAGCACGGGGATCTCATCAATTTCAGACACACACACTAGGTACATGCGTAGAGGCATTTCATTCCCCCAGGATCTGTCACAAACCACCACCACCGGCCATCAATCACGGCTTGTTTACATTGATTACCCGCAGCTGCCACAGCTACTCAATCAATGTTACGTATTTATTACTCAGCCAATAATAGAAACAAATATTCGTTACTCCAAAGCTGCAAGTATCATCAGTCGGCGTAGTGACTGGATATGGCATAGCTCGCATAACTCTATCACCACCAGTCGGTCAATATATAGCGGACATATTATATGTCCACCTAAGATCATAGATGACGAACCAGTGTGCTTGCTTCTCTTAGAGAAACAACGTTTAATAGAGAAACAACGTTTAATAAATCTTATCAGATGATGAAGGGACGAGATAAGGGTAATCATCTGCCACGCTCCTGTGACCTGTCATCTGAAGAGCCCCAGTCACCAAATAGTTTTACTTAACGGTAACAAATACCACTATTCATTTGTCTTGAATTTTAGGATGATCATCATCATTCGGCCTAGATACCTATGAACACATTAATCATTAACCTTGCATAATTCTTCTAACATCAACTTGAGATTAAGCTGGGGAAAGAAAGGGAGGGCAGATCATGTTAAATGGATGAACTGGATATGGATTTCATATCTACTCTCAGCACAAAATTAGACCTGCTCATTCCATGCTCCTAACTATTGTGGTTCTGAGGAATGTGGATTAATTCATACCACAGGTTATTGGTATTCTCAGTAAACCAGGCAGATCTTTTTCTGGATATCAAGCTAATATTCTAGTCGTGGGTATTCAATATGAGCTGAGCTAGAATTAGGTGAGGCGGATCTTGATATACAGTGGGAATCATTTATAGAGCTTCCTCATTAATGGAGTGATTAATATCAGGCATTAATTAGTGTAATTAGGATCGCTAACCATAATAATAATATGAAGTACCGCTTATTACGAAATGCTCTGGTAGGAGTGGTAGTTGTCATAGCTACCAAGCAGCAGCAGCGGTAGAACCAGGCAGCTCCAGCCTAGGCTTGCAGGCGACCTTCATGACGTATCCGCGAACATACCATATGATATAGATGATAGCCAGATGATATACCAGATGATATAGCGCTATTAACTATAGATATAACTACTTGAGGGAGGCGCCGCCCTCCCATGCTCTATGCACTAGTGCTGTCTTCCTATAAGTTAGTGGAGTAAGTAGGGTATATATTGTAGTGATCATCTACCAGGCAGGGTTAGTGGAGGTATAAACCCTGTACCAACGTCAGTAGTTCATCATCTTTGGCTATGATGATGATGCCATCTCAACCACCCCTTTTCTTGCGAACATCATGCCAGGAGACATGCAGTGGTAGAGAAGGAAGGAAGATGGTAGCCCTCCTCTCATACCGGAAAGAAGGACACATGATTCACACGAGGAGGAAACTAGAAGAGATCAGTAATTCGGAGAGTGTGATGTCATTATCATGTGTTAGAGTGGGGCGCTGACGAGGTGTCTAACTCGCAGTGTAAGGGATGAGTACGTCTAATACAGCAGCTGCTGTGCTGTGAGCTGGAGTGCCGAGAAAACTCTCCCTAAAGTCTAAATTCTCCCTAGACTCCAAACGACATTAATTAATCAAGTTGTACTGAGAAATAATTTATACCATGCACTATCTTGCGAAAATCATATCAGTAGACTTACATTACATGTTAGTTGAGCTGCTGCTGTTGTGAGCTATAGTCTTCTAAACTTCTAGTGCCGAGAAAACTCTCCCCTAGACTCTTTCATCTATAGTACGGCACATGTTATCATTTGTAGCCCGGAATAGGTTAAGAGGGAGTGGAGACCCCGCCTCTTAAAAACAAATATATTAGAGGGATACGCGCATTGTTCTCCCCGTCATCTTTACGCTATTTTTCGAAACACACACCGTATATCCCATCCATTACCCACATAAAATATTCCATAAAATGCTGGGAATACGGTAGGAAATGTCAAAAACTACTCACTGGACTTAACCACGCAGCACACATAGTATATGGGGTTTCTGACACACACACTTGCGTCAGATCAGTGTGCGTCAGTACGTTGTAAGACTTTCTGGGAAATCGCTAAAAACCACCCTCACCACGGCTTCAGATCATAATACTGTGAGGAGGGATAACGTAGTTGGATTTATGCGGTAGGTATATCCTTAACCGTTGATTTTTTGTGGTCGTTTCACCTAGTTTAAAATCTTGAAATCTAAAATTGGTTGTAATTTGTAATTGTAATTTGTAATTGTAATTTGTAATTTGTAATTGGTTGTAATTTGTAATTGGTTGTAATTTGTAATTTTTTTATAACGATTTATGTTTCTTGGTCGCACCGAAAGTGTTTTTCAATTATATATGAGATATAGGTTTTTTTTAAATCTAATAATTCAATTAATGGACCTTTAACTCTTGATTGCACGAATCCTCAATGAAATACAGAAATGTGATCGCTACTCGACCTAGCGGAGCCACTGGACAGCATTTCGATAATGAATATTTAATCTTTTAGTTATATAAGTTATCTGCAGTGTTGATTGTAACATATCGTAATTGAAGTTTAGTCTTTTGGCTTTATATCGTAATTGAAGTTTAATATTTTGGTTATAGTTAGTACCCCACGCGTTTAAACCTCGGATATTGGATTTGCGGAATGCGCACCACGCACTTTAAACCAAAGATACTTAATTAAGGCTTGGATTTAGAAAACAATGGCTTCATAATTCATGCAACCTATATTCTAATTGCTATCGCATACTTCTATTCGAATTGCACGAAAGAGAGGTGACAGCGATCTCGCTTAATTATAAATTCACGCCTGAGATAATTAAGAATTTCTTTGATGTTGCTCCCGGTTTAACCCATTCGCATTTGCTTTTGTTTTACAAAATGGCTGAACGTTTTCGCGGAGCCGATAACACCATCTTCTGTTCACGAATTTATTTGAAGTTATACCAGGTCTTACTCCGTCCTAGAAAAGTATCCAGCTTACAATAATATGAAGGTCTGGAGGTAATCTACAACAGACAGGATTTGACAGTGATAAATCCTGGTGAGCTAGCTACGTTAGAATTCCATCATTTCTATCACCGTGGTAGACTGATTGGTATAGTCATGGTAAGCTGAATCTATAAGACTAACGATGATCGTGTCAACTTATAGCCCTTCCAATATGAAGAGGCTGTTTATGGATCATCTCAAACTGCATATATTCATAGATAGAACTGTTTAAAATTCATCATAAACTGCATAATCATAGGTTGTTTGTAATGAAGAGGTTGTCTGTAATGAAGAGGTTGTTTGTAATTAAGCTAGGCTGTTTGTAGTGAAGGTCTTGTTTGTAATGAAGAGGTTGTTTGTAATGAAGAGGTTGTTTGTAATGAAGCTAGGCTGTTTGTAGTGAAGATCTTGTTTGTAATGAAGAGGTTGTTTGTAATGAAGAGGTTGTTTGTAATGAAGAGGTTGTTTGTAATGAAGAGGTTGTTTGTAATGAAGAGGTTGTTTGTAATGAAGAGGTTGTTTGTAATGAAGAGGTTGTTTGTAATGAAGAGGTTGTTTGTGATGAAGAGGCTGTTTGTAATGAAGAGGTTGATTGTAATGAAGAGGCTGTTTGTAATGGTTGTTTGTAATGAAGAGGTTGTTTGTAATGGTTGTTTGTAATGAAGCTAGGTTGTTAGTAATGGTTGTTTATATTTGTGTGCGTGTGTGCATGATCTCCTGGAAGGAAATACGATAGTTATTCCCACGAGCAGCAGCTGTGTTGTACGTTCCACACATTACAAGACATGAGCCGGTGGGAGTGATTACAGGACGGTGGTGAGCGTGTGGTGGGGTGTTCCATGTGGACCTTCTCCTCTTCTCTCTTCTCTCAGTTGTGGTACACGTGTATGAGGGGAGGGAGGCTCCTCCATATTATAACTCATGTTCATGCCAAATATTTGCAATTATCAGACCAGGTGTGTTTGTTATATCGGTTTGGAGGGAAGAGATTTCTTTAAGTAGAATCCGTTGTTTTTCGATGTCGTAATGTTTGTAGGAGATTTTTTGTTATCATCGCTCTCATTCATTGCTAGTGTTTAAGATTGCAAAGTTCACTTTGATTTGACTCCATTTCAACCGATTAGACGTTGAATACTGAATATTCTGAGATAACACGACTTTCAGCACTAACTTTTTAACAAAATTCCTGAAATATGCGCTACTATATAATTATAAAAGCAGCGTTATGGTTTTCTTGAAAACGCGAGTTTTATTTTTATGGTACGATCCCTATTTTTCTAGGAAAGAACAATGTTGAGCGACAGCTCCTTTAGTTTGACTTACTAAAAAGTTAGCATAGAAATGCTTTCTAATTCTCTAATTCTTAATTCCAATCGTGGATTCTAGCCTGCAAATTTTGCAATATTGCAATAAATTCTTTTGCTAACCAAATTTCTTGTCTCTAGTTCTACAATCTATTGTAGGTCTGTTTACAAGAAATGGAAAGCATCGCAGAATAATAGTGTACATTTGAAACGAATTGGTGCACTGAAATTAATCTAATCTTCTGGCTCGTTATTTGCCCTACATAATACTCCGTGATTAAATCGAAAATCAGACGGAGCCCTTGACTAATGTGGAATTTATGCGTACGACAGGACCTCTATATTCGTGTATTAAAATAGTGTATACTTTCCTTTTAGTGATCGTGATACTTGAACTATGGAGATGACGCAGACCGTAATAACCAAACAATTCCGCACAATTTACAACCACCAATGAGCTTCAGTTCATGTTCCGATCCAAATTACACGCACTTGTCTCTTAGTCCGTACAGTAATTCCCAAGTCTGAAAGTCTGAAGTTGCGGAATATGGCCTATTTGCTCATGATGGAGGCAGTTGGCTCACTCAGATAGGAATTACCGTGTGTACTGTGTAGTTCGAAAGAATATGAGCTATGCCTGAAACCACTTTGTTTTATTTCATAGCTTCGTTTCTATTTTCTTGTCATTGGCTGCTGCTTGTTATCAATTTCCTCATTGTAGTATCTTGTTAACGTAATTTGCTTTGTTCAATATTTCAATGATCAAAAGGCAAGCAAAAACCTCATATTTTTGAACATAAGTGCTTCCCAGGGCACATATCCAGATAAATTGAAGTATTGTTTTCGTTTTATGATCTTAGTAAAGCTCTACTCCTGTTTTTGCAATTGTATCTATCACCAACCTAACCAACCATCTCCAGGAAGCATGGAAGAACAAGTAGTGGTATCCCACACTGAAACCCTCCCTGGGTACAGCATACCAGCCTATACCAACTATACATTCGCAGCAGTGTACATCCTGTGTACAGTGGTGGGGGTGCCGGGTAACATCCTGTCCCTCCGGTACTTCCTGACCAAGGGCCTGACCGTGTCCCAGGGAGCCAACAAGGCCTTCTTCAACATCATCTACATCCTGACCACCATCGTGGACATGTTGGTGTGTGCCACCCTGCTCCCAGTCATCGTCAGCTTCATTGAGCAGCGGGAAGGCGCCTGGTTCTTGAACTCCGTCTTTTGCCACTTCTGGGGCATCCTCTGGGAGGCCCTGCCCTTCATGTCTGTTTTCCTGGTGGGTATCATGTCCATTTCCCGGACTATGGTCCTGATAAAGCCGCTGTATCAGCTGAAGAAGGAAGCGCTGTGGGGCGCCATTATCATCTATTTCTTGTTCCTGGTGGGAAGGACGGCGGTGCCCATCTTGAAGGACGATGCAACCTATGAGTACGTGTTCAGTGATGTTTACTGCTACGAACTGCCAACAGCAGACTGGAGCTACAAGTTCAACTCCATCTCACGGTCCCTGACCTTGGCTGCCCCGGTAATTCCCATTTGCATTAGCTGTGCCACCTCCTACATCATCATACTCCTCAACGAACGACGACAGGCCAAGGTCCGACGACCCAGCCAGGCAGCAAAACGCTTCAGTTCCGGCGCTGATTCGGAGAACGCACGACGACTCAGCAAAATCGGGAAGAAAAAGGGTGTCGGTCCGCTCCAAGCAACGATGACAATTCTCATCTTCACAGTGGCGTACATCGTTTTCAACATCCCGGTGTTCGTAAACTACTTGCTCATGTCGATAGCCGGGTGGAGTAAGAACTGCGTCAGTGACTGCTATCATAAGACCTACGAAAACCATCCAGTTCTTATCTGGTACAGCTGGAACTTTACGTACATCATGTGCGTGGCAGTTAACAGTACGATCAACCCCCTTATCTACTACTGGCGGATGAACACCGTCAAGAGCTTCGTGAACCAGCAGCTCCGAGCGTCCACAAAGCTCGTCCTCCGACTCAATAGCGCGGACTCTGAGTCGGTATTTTCCCTGCGCCGCATGTCGGACGCCATGCGGGCTAACTACACGCGGTTCACGGCGTCCACAGCAGGGACGGACGAGGCGACGGACAATGGGACTACTCAGTACACCGCCCAGGGGCGCCTCTGACGGGTGAGACGGCGCAGAAACAGGCGCCGAGCGGCGCCGACGGAGCGGTGCTAACGGCGTGATAATAAGTAACTATAGTGTGATATAGTGGCTGATGTGACGCAATAGTGAGGGATAATCTGGCGGCGTAATTTTGAGGGACTTGAGTTGTGAGAAATGAGGGTTGTGCTCAGTGCTGGAGTGATTTAATAGTATTGCTTTAAATGATCGAGCTAAAATGAAGCTAAAGTTGAACTTCTGTCGACTTTGCATTGTACTAGCTGACGGAAAAATTTTGTAAATAACTTTTTTTCACTTTAAGGACGTAAACTGAATTTGTCGTTGAAGAGAAGTGATTCGCAAAGATCAGTGAGCTTCAGCATATATCATATTTTTAATCAAACGTCAAAATAATTGACAGATGCCTTTGATCACTTGATCTGTTAAGAGTTATATTTCTATTTGAATCTTCACAAATTGGAAAATTTTTTACTGGTTGAACTGATATAATGATATATTAGATCTGAAATCTGAATAACTTTTTTGTTTTAAAATAATTTTCATCATGAAATAAAATGACGAAATTTCAAAATTAAGAGCATTGTTCGTGTGTGATTGTTGGTTAAAATGAGCTCCCTTACTGCTGGTGTTTTGCCGGTCAATATTACATATATGTGACCAGAAGTTAGAAATAAATTGGAACAGGAAGTAAAACTCTTATTATGGATCTGAATCTTCAAAAGTGGATTGCCGATGATTTTCGAACTCATGGATTTTGTTCGGTAATTTCCCAAACGCCGAAGCTCTATAACTATAACACTTATCACTCTTTAGTTGGTTTATAACGTTATTCCTGCATCACAGATTTCAAGGGAAATCCTGAATGTGGGTGATATAAATATCGAACTAATGCTGAAGATAATTGGGAATGCTCGGTGATCATGGGAATATGAATCGTGATGTGAATTCATCCTCTAATACGCCCTTGATTCCTCCCGTAGGATTTAACATAAATACGATCATTTGCAGGAGCAATTATTATTTGTTTGATCTCATACTACCATCTCAATCCTACCCATGAATATTATAGTTCTTAAACTTTCATTAGCCATTCCAATTAAGAAATGAGCTGTAGACACAGCTACTTATCTATTCGTACTTTGTGGAAGACGGGAGTAGTATACAACCACCCAAAAAGTTCAACCTCAATTCTATACTTCTATACAGAAGGACTATTGGATTTAAGAGGCCGTTGAAGTTAGAATCCTAGACCATAAGTATAAATTTAGCCAGTACCAGACTTGCAGTACAGTAATAGGAGATAACCATGAAGATTACCCGCGAGTAAGAACTAAGAACGTAATCGTACGTGAGGTCTCCCGTTTTAAGAATGGAAGGGCACTTTGGAAGGGAAAGCAATAGGCACTAGACATGTTGGATGGGAGAAAGACACCATATTCCCATATTATAATCTCGACAGGAAGAGTTGCAAGCTATTATTTGCAGTCTTCTGTAGCCGAATAAGCTCATTAATACACTCTGTTATAAGACCAAGTGCAACATGAAGCTATGACAGATTCCTATGCAACCATTAACCAACCAAAACCATGTTTTGTCAGCATTTTTGCTTAACGATCAAGCAAGATGGATTTCATGAAGAAAAGATACCGACATCAACATTCAGCAGCTGATAGATGTCACATTTTATAGACTGAAATCCTCAAATTTATGTCATATACATCAATGTGACATAACTTTGAAGTCATCATTTGTAGAATCATTACATCATTATTTCCAAATAAATAAAGGACTTATGGGCTGTGGCTTCAAATTTCAATGAGTGGTGAAGGTTTCAGATTTTCGTCAGATGCTTCAAACATTATAGATTTATACGCCACATCTCCACGTATTTTCTGCAGCTACTTTATAGCTGTAGGCTGCCTTTGATTTTATAGTTACTTCTTGAATCTTACAAGACATAATAATCTGCTCAACCAAGTTGGTTAGTTCAAAGATTGACTGGTACCAAACATTAAAGTTACCCACTTAAATTAACAACATAAGTTGCCGTATGTTGTCATTGTCCGAACTGCAGCTCTCTCCAGTCTTCTCCAGAAAGCTAGACTCATTTAACACATACATGCATAGCACTCATGATACAAGCTGTACTTATTAACATAGTTAAGTAGCTAACTGGACCTCTATACTTAACCTAGTGGTCACTCAACATGCCACAGCAAACAGCCGTGCAGAAAGTCTATTTTTAGCTGCACGTTTTTTAGGAATTCTTTTAACGAATTAAGAAAGAATTGTTAAATAAAGGAGTTCAGCATATTCAATTCCGTGGATTACATTTCGTGAATTATGAATTAACATTATGCATACGAATAATGTAATGCTGGCAAATGAAATATATACCAATAATTGACTACATAACAGGCTCTAATTATCGGCCTGTAGAAGATACAGGCATGCAATTAGCGAGTCCATTCTAGTTAGCTGTTCTGCAGAATTTTTTGCATTGTGTATGCTTTTTTACTATATCAATTTCTAACCTCTGGCTCTAAACCTTATACTTTGACTGTTTTCGGAGTAGACACATCAATAACATAAAACCACGCCCTCACATGATACTCACTCATCTCACATCTCATTCTTCAATGATGCGATAATCCTCTTGTTATTAAGTTTTCAAAGTCATATTTCAGTGTAAGAAATTAATACTTTGTACCTACGTACCTATAAATTGTCTGAACTTTCGCTTATTTTCTTAACAAACTAGATTTTGATTTCTGATATCGTATTTACTGCGTTGATTTGATGAAACACTCAGATTGATGGCACTATCAGAGTACATGTTCAGCTAATATAGGAGAAAATAAACCATCTTTATATTACTTCCTGTCTCCAATCTGTAAATCACCTTGATCAGAGCCACACTACCTCTATAACTAGGTATACACGTAGACTAGTGACGTATACGTTTCAATTCGAACTTTGGACATCAGTTACTGAGTAGCAAATATACAAGCTGCTCGGGAAATTAGTGCCAAAAGTGCACCACATACATGTATATGATACTGTAGGTATGATATTGCAAGCTGGATTTACCTATTAATAATTGACCTCCCTTCCCCTGGCTTACCCTGGTACCTAGGTGAGTATAATGACAGTTTAAAATGTGCAGTAGATCTAAAATCGACTAAACTCAATGAGCTCTCGCTGAAATGTAAATCACGACTTTATGGAACTTTGCGTTGCCAAGATCAAATCTAGATAACTTGTTAAGATGCACAATTATACTATCCCCCATTGATATTATAGTTGAGGCCTGGAAATCTGCCAGATGTTACTCTCCCTATGCGCGCAATTTTAGGTATCAGAAGTGGGATGTTTCGTTGCTCGAGCAGAGAGCAACATGGCTGTCAAAATGATAAAATGTCTGAGACCTGGACCTGAGTGTGCGCGCACGGATAATTGCGCGCACGGGTAACATCCTAACATCCTCAGACTACCATTCACTGAGCCAATCGGTATCTCTCATCGGAAGAAGAACTAAAGGATCAAAATACATGGCCTCTGCTGTTGCACTAATGATATTTGAGCATATCCAATTATTGTTCGTGGATAAGTGTACAATAAAGAAAGTTAAAAGTTTTAATAAGAGATTAAAGATACGATGAAAATAATATTCAAAATGAGATTAAATTATACTATCTGATTAAAAAAGAACATTGCACTATGATTATGAATTGGTCCACGATACCTATTATTTGACCATCAATTTCATTCAGACTTACAAGCAAGTTATCAAGCATTTGTTCCTGCTTCCTGAATTTAAATTGAATTGGTTTCATGATTATTGGGGTTCTTATCATGATTATTATATGGTGAGGGACGAGGTTAAGATTGAATAGAGTTCTTGTTTGATAGGACTTGGGTAGTGTTGTGTTTTTAGAAGATTCGGTCAGAAAAGTTATTAGCAGCACATGATCATATCATTTATTACCATACGATTTTTTAAATTTCTTGAAAACTGTTTACGTACACTCAGAAAATGATATTTGCAACATTTCCGCGGTCCGATTACCCTTGTCGATCAATAAAAGCGTTTTAGAAAACACATTTTATCCGGCTGGATCCAGTTTAGAAAAACGCTAAATTTTACCCACTTCTTTCGGTGGAGGATTATTAACTCATCTTTCTGTAACCCCAGAACGATCTTTAAAACTATGTTTGGTATCATGTCTGGTATGCAGGGGTACATAATCCGTCTCATGGAGCATAATTTCATAGTTACCCGGTCCACTTATATTCATCAGTCTAAAAATAAAACAAGGAAAGAGGAAGTACCGCAGCGAAAAGGATGGAAGTTCCCGTTTCCTATTGGATACCTCAGGTTCTCAAGAATTTAGGATAGTAAGAACCGTGATGAAGTAAGTTGTTACGTATTGGTTCATTCAATAGCATGAGCCAACATGAGAATATGCGAGAATTTCAAAATTGCAGCTTGAGCAATTGTTTCTCTATGATTTTAAATCATAAATACAAGCGTCAATGAGAAGCTTAGGTCCTCTTACTAATAACTCGGCAACAAATTTACTGAATGTCAATTCATTCACAGCAGAAAAATTGTTAATATACATCATTTCTTTATTTGAAATCTATTGAAATGATGGGATTGCCACTATTCTTAGGATTTCAATTTTCATTGCAAAACGACGGGATTCTCACTATATTCTACAGGATTTCATTGATCCAATTCTTATCATAAGTCCTTGCACTTTTTCCAATAACCATTCTAATTCTTATCATAAGTCCTTTTTCCAATGACCTTGAGAAACAGCTGTCCTTACAATGAGCTTCATGGCAACTTTACGGTGTGATTTAACATCACAAGGGGCAGGCATCTCCAGCATATTATACTACTTCTACTACTACATGACATTTATCCCATATATCCGGGCACCTTTTGTCTTTCTTCCAGTAGTGTGCCTTTTATTGAATATCCATAGAAATACTTAAAAATAAAACACATACATTCATCGATTTGGGAATTCCTACCTGGTTTAAGGGATTGGATTTCGAACTTAAACGTCAATTTGATTATGTGACTACAATAAAACGCATTTATTTGGTGCTATAGATTTAGAGGTTATGGACGGAGCACATACTTAGTATAGGTACCCTTAGTTTGTCGGTTTTCTCGTTTAATTCTGGGCAGACAGGAAGAACACCGATTTTCAAAAAGTAGATTAACGGAAGTGGAAACACTATTTCTGTCCTATATCCCAACCATAACCGTAACCAGTAACCATCGTGGCTAAACCATAACCTAACCATAAAACGTTAGGTTCAATGCGATGGTTAGGGTTATGGTAATGGTTAGGGATCGTTCACATATTACGTAATCAGCCGAGGGGGGGGAGGGGGTTTCCAAATGATTACGTTTGATTACGAGGGGGGGGAGGGGGGTTTGGCCAATGATTACGTAATCAAAATATCTAAATTTTCATGAAAATTTCAAGGATTTTTATGAAAATTTCATGAATTTTCATGAATATTTCAAGAATTTTCATAAAAATTTCAAGAATTTTTTATGAAAATTTAAAGGATATCCGAATTTTTATTACCAAAAATTAACCATCTGCAGAAAAAATTGTCAAAATTTCTGTGAAGTTGCCAGACTCTGATCTGGCACTTAGGGGCTAGGGCTGATCTGGATCTTAGGTTCTGTCGGCTTTGGTGGCAGATGAGCAGGACACGGATACTGAACTTTGGTTCCATCGGTTTTGAAGGAGGTTGAGGTGGGACCAAGATGTTGACTTCTGGCTCTATAATGGAACTGGGGGCCTCAGGTGTAGAGGAGGAGGAGGATGATCTGTTGGAGGTAAAGGAGGATGATGAGCAGAATATGAGGATGCGTTGGAGGAAGAGAAAGAGCAGGAAGTGTCCATCTCATTGTCATAGGCGAGATTTCCGTAGGAAAAACTGAAAGAAGCTTTGAATGTCATCTTCAGGTCGATGATGTTGATGATTGAATTGAAACACACGATACTGTTCTAATTTTTTGTCAGTTAATATAGTTTTTTGGTGACGTCAAAAAAACTGAAGGAGGGGGGGGTTGGGCCATGATTACGTTTGATTACGGAGGGGGGTAAAAAATGCCCAAAAATTGATTACGTAATATGTGAACGATCCCTTATGGTTAGGAATAATTTGGTGAGTAATAGGAATAGGAAACACTTTTTGAAAATTGGTATTCTTCCCATCTGCCAAATTGCCTTGCAGTGAATTGACTTCTAACTACTTGAACTGAGTAGATAAATGCAGTTCTTTTGTCCGGTGGGTGCTAAACGGTCCTTACTCAAATAAGCCCCATCTATTTCACATTATAAAATGAGATTTTTTTTTTTTTTTTTAATTTAACAAGCCAAAACTCGCCGGATACTCCCCTTTTGGGGTGTTTGGGCAATGGGCTTGGTTATGGAATACTCTCCTTATATTGTCAAACGTCGTCTGGCCCCCGCGAGGGGATCAGACAGCGTCGGACAATCTTTGTACCCCCTTTTATTTCCCAATTTGTTTCCCCATTCCCCGTTGGTTTCCCCATAATGAAAAACTTCTTAATTTAGGTTTCTATTGAAGAGCATTTGCTGATCCAAGAGTGTCTTCTATAACGATATACTAGCGTCTTAGCGCCCATTGCATCTATATGTATTCCTACAGTTATCGAAAATTCCACCCCTTACATCGGTTCCCTTCCCTTTTCTTGCGTCTTGCGCCCATTGTGTTGAATTTTAGGAGTGTTATCCAATGCCGGAAAGGAGAACCACTTACCTGGAGAGTCGCCACACTCTCTAGACTGGCAGACAGTCTCTGATTACGATGAAGCTGGAACAAGAGAAAGGTCGAAGAGGAAGCTGTTAACATACCAATACTAGAAAAATCAACATATAATGGCATTTATTAAGTGAAAGTGATGATCATATTGAGAGTAAGGCGGCCACATTTAATAATGAGGAGGATTTATCACGACAGTGCACTGCTTATAAAGAATGCCTTAAGTCCAAGACAAAATCTAAGTAAACCTCCACTACTTCAATTTATTTCAAGATGGGCCGTGAACTTATGAGAAATCTGGGGTATTATGAAAATTTAGACGAAATAGGTATTTGACGTAGCTATGAAGTAGGAAGAACGGTATGCAAAAGTTCAAATTAAAGACAGACGACCAAACTGTTGATTTGTGTTTTTTTTCATTTGTGTTTTGTTTTTGTTTTCCATTGTATTTCCCTAATTTCTTTTGGTATACTCGTTGAGACTGGTAGTCTTAGCCATAAGTGCGATTTCTCTTTTCGAGGCTTCAATTGTCAACTGAGTTCAATGCTTCTATGATGTCTAAGAGAATCAATCTGGTCCTTCGTTGTTTTTGTTTCATTCCAAAGTTCCACGACCGTAGCATATTTTCTCAATTTCACAATCGAACATGACTAGACTCTAAACAGGAATTTAACCTGAAACCCCCGCTCGCAGTAACCATGATATCCGCTGGCACTGCCCAGTATAACGATAGATCATAGAAATACGATCTGATCGATTACAAGATCTCTTAAATTCTAATTAAACAGAATCAATGCCATTCAACTCAGGGATATTCTAAGTAGATCACTAACTCATCTACCAACAAACGAGTATCGAATGAACCATAATCTACCCCAGAGGGCTGTTTCCCAAAATAGGATGAAACGCATTAACTTAAAAACTTCTTCCAATATTAAATGATGATTATAATCTAACCTGTTGTTTTCGCAAGAGTCATGAGGCACCCCTCGTGGTCCTAATGGACTGCCTGAACTGATGCAGTCCTTTAACTTCCATAGTTAATTTTAGTATATATAGTCAATTGTGGATAAGGTAATTATAATTTTCCTTGCTTAATTCAGTGTGAACGATTATAAATTGTAATCATATAGGTTATTAAATGATAAAGATAATAAACTAGGTCATTAAATAAATGCCCCTTTGCGGTAATCTCAAGAGAGAGTATAACATATGTTGTGAAGTTATAAACGAGTGGAATGTAACTAGTAACTACGGAGGGCCGTAGAACAGGGACAATGGAGGCTCTGACGTTTCACATTTAACGACAATGCTCTTCGCTAATTTCCCTCTGCTCATCTTTTCAGCGGAACTTCATGCATAATGCAGGCACTGCTGGCACAATACAACATATTATGATCCGTTATTAAGTGTTTAGAATTACACAATAGCAGCCGGCTGCTGTTCCAAGCAGCTGCATATGGAGCTAATGAAGGGCAGACACTAGACATCGTCCTGTCTGCGTGACATCTAAAGAAGGGCAGACACTAGACAGTAGACATCGTCCTGTCTGCGTGACATCTAAAGAAGTGCAGACACTAGACAGTAGACATCGTCCTGTGTGCGTGACATCTAAAGAAGGGCAGACACTAGACAGTAGACATCGTCCTGTCTGCGGGACATCTAAAGAAGGGCAGACACTAGACACCGTCCTGTCTGCGTGACATCTAAAGAAGGGCAGGCACTAGACATCGTCCTGTCTGCGTGACATCTAAAGAAGGGCAGACACTAGACACTAGACATCGTCCTGTCTGCGTGACATCTAAAGAAGTGCAGACACTAGACATCGTCCTGTCTGCGTGACATGTAAAGAATTACACTACCAGGAGAGCATGCAGCACACTTCACAAGGTAGATGTAGTACAAGAAATGATCGCTGATAAATAGCATGAGGCATGATAGCCACTGGTGGCTAAACGCAGCCGCAACGCTAATGGCTTGGGAGAGTGCACAGCCAACCAATTTCATGGTATTTTCCTTATGAGTATACATACCCACTAATGCCGGTGGAATATATCCGAATGTGACTATTTAAATGAACGGTCTAACGGGGATCCTGCTGGGAGGAAGGAAAGTACGCAGGTTTGACGCTGTAAAACCACCCGCTGGTAACACTGGGCCGTCTCTCCCAAATACTGGAGAAATTCCTCCAATATTTGTCCTCAGACCACGGTTATCTCGTTATAAACGGTGTCTGGTCCAATGGATCCCTCCCAGAACTGGGGAGGCTGCGATCCAATAGTCGGATAGCAGGGCTGATTATAGGCTGAGAAGTGCAGCTTGAGCTCATGGCTAGGCGACATGAAGCACTCTCTGTTCCCGGGCTGTGCGTCGTCTCTCCCTTCCTGCGCTTTGCTCTGCTCTTCCATCCGGCTCTGAAGTCGTCTCTCTTTCTCTGTGCTTTCCTCTACACTTCCGTCCTGAGCAGGCTCATGGTCCTTTGGTGCAGCAGCTCATTTACTGAAACCCTTGTACTTTTGCAGAGGAGGATCTTTCTTAGAAAGTTTAAATCTTAGCTTGTGGCATGGTCTGCCTGACCACAAATCATTCTGTAATTTTTCACGTTAAACCAGCGCTCTAAAACAGTGGAATATATTATGAGACATATAATTATCATATTATGATATGCCCTATACCAATGCACTTCATTACCCCACTAAGCGTGCCACTGGAACTAGACTAAGACTGGGTGTGTGGAGGCATGTGTTTAGTGCTCCTGGTTTAGTACGCAATGATGGCCTTAACCAACGTACGACACAGCCAAGTCCTGCGTCCGATTAAGGACTGCTCGGCTACCTTCCTGGGAAGTATCAAGTGCATGTGGAGGGGATGTTCGGGGGGAGATCAGGGATTGTTCGGGGTGAGATCAAGGGATGTTCGGGGGGAGATCAGGGGATGTTCGGGGGAGATCAGGGGATGTTCGGGGTGAGATCAGGGGATGTTCGGGGGGAGATCAAGGGATGCATTCCTCTAAACATGTTTCAGATAGCTCATTGTCTTGCTCAGTTTGTGGGGAGCATGCAATGAGTGAGAGTTATCATGGCTTTCTTGGTGGAATGAATCATAGATATGGATATCGGCTACTGATCAGGCTGTCATTGGCGATGGAAAATGAGCATCATGTTATGTCCAAGCCCCAAGGCTTATGCCACATAATTGTCCCCAGCTCCACTTCTCAAAAATCTGACAATTTAAGCTCCAAATTTTGATTAAAGTATGCTATGTGAAAATAATCTGATAAAAATTAAATCATAGGAGTCATCCAGGTTTGCGCATTTGAATTTCGATTTTCAATGCTTTGTATTGTGAAAGTTACCATCAAAACAGCACGATTTTTATCTAATAAGCAGGGTGAAATCACTAAATAAACAATTCGTTCTAGCTGCTACCTGCTCGCGATATTGGTGATAATAACAGTTGCAAAGAAAAGACGAATCTCTGAGATTCTAAGAGTCTAAATCACTATTTCCTGGAGCTAGTCGTGTTAACCTGCCCATGATTAGTAAACACTGTACAACTCTTATCAAGAATTCGCTGAAGTAAACGGAAATTCGAATTTTACTCTTGTGTTTTAGGGATAATCTTTTAGAATGAGCAGTTAAACGTCTTTGAAATCTGGGTAGATACAGAATTCCCTAAGATTTGTCGTATGAGAGCCGTGCTGTTTCGAGAGCACAGCCAATAGTCATCTCAAAAAGTAAAGCGAAATCAGGCGCTGTAAGAACGGTTACTAATGAACGTATGTCTGAAGTGAGCCCGCATAAAATTCATAATTTATGTTCGATAATCGCAGCAATGTCTGTTTTTACAGTCGCTGATCCGGCTTTATCGAGTCAAGGAAACGTCGCTTTAGCCACTGGAGAGCTAAGAGGAAAGTTCTCGGAAACGAAAATCAAATCGACTTCACTTTACCTTACTCCTTAGCACATTTTCTAGTTCTAAAATGGAAAAAATTAGACTTTGATGTTTTTAAAGCTGATATCAAAGGTTAAAATACTTTCGGTAAACGTTTGCTCTCGTTATATATCCACAACTCACGCTATGCTAAAAATCTGTGATCGGTGGACTTCCCGTGCGGATTGACTCCCTGTAAACTACCAAAACCAAAGTGATATTGTATGGCTTGTGTCTAGGTGTTCTCTAAATCTAACAGATTAAGCAAGAAGTTTGTTAATGAACGTGAATAACGTGACTTGAGCAACGAAGCCATATTTTGTAAATAGTAAAGAGGCGAGTTTTAGCTTGAGTTTTAGCATATGATTGTCCATATTTATATAACGGACCCAACTCTCACACTTACCACAGGAAATTGCCCTAAAATATTGTGATAATAATGTCATGTCATCAATAAATGCTTCAATTTCCGAGGAATTCCATTGCAATTCAAAGCTGGATACTGTTTCTAAACGAGATTAGTTTCGTTCGGTTTTTACAGAGCAAGTGAAACATAAAAATGTTTCATTTGCCAGATCATAGAGCCACCAGAAACTTTACCGCTTTTCCAGTACTCCAGTAGTTATCGGTAGGAGGGGATTGTGTCAGTTGTTGACATGATCTGCAGAAAGTATAGTCACATGACTCACACTGTATGATCCAAATTACAAGGTGTGAGCGGTAAAACCCAATCCTTAGCATCGGAAGAAATTGATGTTGCCTTGAGAAACAGTGCTGTTTCCGAGTTCAATGTAACATTTCCAATCACATATGGAATGCTGTCTTCATGCCTTATTTGACAGATCCCCTGCAGTGCTGTGGTTCGTCTGTCAACAACTAGTCATTGGCTTGTAGAGATCAGCAGGAGAGTTGACTTAGGGTACTTAGAAGACGACCTTACAGATCGCTGGAATAGATTACTGTGTTAAGAACCGATTCCCACTTCAGAATGTCATGAGTCTGTGCTAAGAAGTTACAAATTCACTTCGCAACACTGCAATTTGGGGTTGAGTGCATCAAATAATAAAATAAGTTTCTAAGAATATTCGATATCAGTACCAGCTGCAGCAACTATTGCATTCCTCTTTCAGTTACACCTTATCGGAAAATATCTTGTCGGATGATAAATCATGATTGCGTGATAGAGGGTGGATATGATTATGAACGCAGGGCCCCTGCGCTCATTTTCTGCCCGATAAAGTAATGTCCGATATATCCAACATCCAATATCCGCCATCCCATGTCCCCTAACGTGACAATCCCATTCCTCCTTCCCTTCAATTCCTCCTTCCCTTCATCCCAAAACAGCAGCCCCTTTCCTCCTTCCCTTCATCCCATTCCTCCTTCCCTTCATCCCATTCCTCCTTCCCTTCATCCCATTCCTCCTTCCCTTCATCCCATTCCTCCTTCCCTTCATCCCATTCCTCCTTCCCTTCATCCCATTCCTCCTTCCCTTCATCCCATTCCTCCTTCCCTTCACCCCATTCCTCCTTCCCTCTATTCCTTCCTCTATCGCATCCTTCCCATTATATCCTTTCCTTCTTCTTTTGATCCCCCTCCCTTATTCCCTCTATACCCTTCCTTCTATCTCCCTCTTTCCTTCGATCCTTCCCTTTAACCCTTTTGGATTTCTAGCTCCTCATATGCTCTGATGAGTGGTGATTTCCACAGTCTTTAGCCTCGTAGCAGAGGGTGTTGCATGGTGTCAATACCTAGACACATCCTGATGGGCACTAGACATATAATGATAGACAGATTATGTGATGTCTGAGTTATGAGTGGAGACTTGAGAGTGCTCGTATATCAGTGATCTGAAACCTATATTGTTGTTAGTTTTCTCCGAAAAACCACTCCTACATGTGTGAAACAATGGTGTTGTACCTTTGTAAGCATACTTTTAGACGCTATGATTATGACACATAAACGTCTTACTAATTCTGCTGAATCACGACGATTATCTTGTTCCTAACGCTTATTATTTTTTATGCAGTTATGTCACCACATATTTCAGTGGTCTCATGCTCCATCTACTCCCTGACCAGTTCCACTAAATAGTATGTTGCAAAACTAGAAAACAACGTTCGATTGTACCACCGGGTATCAATACTTCGAAAGGGCGCAAGGCCAAATCTAATGGTTGGATAGTGCTTCATAATTCCTAGCTGGAAAACGTATTGAAAAAGAGGATGAAGTCTTAGACAGCTGTTTGACGATATTGATATGAAGGTGGAATAATCGGGTGAAGAAAAATTAAAATATTCAAATAATTAGAATTTATATTTGTTGATTGTCCTTGACTAGACCATGTAATATCGAATGCAGTGACTGCTTTCTATCAAAATAATGAATTTTAACATTTCGGCATGTCGTCACTTCACTGCATTGGTCTCATGCACTTCCAATTCCCGGAATAATCAATAGTTTAGACTTTAGGTATTCAGGGGTAATCAAGTCATCGATTTCTCAACAGCAGTTTTTTAAGTAAACGCACCAGTTATTGCAAAGTGTAGCGAGGCTCACTTACAAAATAACTAAAACGAAACTTCAAAAATGAATAAAATCTGGCAAAACAATAACATATTTATTAGAAATGATGTTCCATTTGATGGCACTTAGAACCGTGTAGGGTAAGATATTTAGCACGTGAGTTTACGTCAAAATTTTGTAGAAGTTAGGGGATTCCAAGAAATTGATGTTCACCCTGGAATGTCGACTAGATTCCATTAGAACACAATGAAATACGATTAATGTGCATAGGATTATGATCTCGGGCTCGAACTATATTAGGGCGAGCACGAGTTACGTGGGTTCAAACTGCGTGAGGGAATGTTACCTGGGTTCAAACTGCGTGAGGGAATTTCCCTCACGCAGTTTGAACCCAGGTAACATTCCTACACGCAGTTTGAACCCAGGTAACATTCCCTCACGCAGTTTGAACCCAAGTAACTTTCCCTGGGAAAGTTACTTGGGTTCAAACTGCGTGAGGGAAAGTTTCCTGGGGTTCAAATAGCATTAGCACAAGCGTGGTCCAGCTTACCTAGGAAATACCGTCCCATGTCCGTGTCAGTATAACTGTAGAGAATTTTCAATACCGGCCCTTTTCATTACCCCATAGACGTGTTTCTTTTTGCCTTTTTACAATAACCAATGCGCGCACATAAGTACCAGTAGCATCACTTAAACGGTGAAACCAGTGGCCTCCCTCATGACTGACAGTGACTTCACCTTACCGATACCATTACCCATTTACCGTACATTTGATTTGCTCAGAAATTCAGTTAAATTACTTAATCTGTATTTTCTGACAACAACTAATATTGATACATTATTTAGCTTGATTAATCCTGACTGCACTTCCGTCGCTACTTCTACTTAAGTATTGCCCATTTCTCCCGTTGACCAGCCCCACTGTTAACTCACCTCCCCTTTAACCCGCCCTTGTTTTCAGCGCTGAAGTTTGACGAGAAGAATCTCTTCCCTAAGCACATGCTGGAAGGGAAGGACACGGCAGTGCGGGGCCGGAAGAAAGGAGCAGGAAACGCCACTTCTAACGCTAAGGCGGGGTCCAGCACGCGGGCTAGCAGCAGCTCCAACAAAACCCCCACCATCTTACCCCGCCTGCGGGCTGCAGCTTTCTGATCTGATAAGAAAACATTGCCAGGAAAGAGATATTAAACTAAATAAACAATGAATATTGAAAAATAACCCGCTTCTCCTTTGTCCAAGCAACTTTTGCAGTTTCAGTTTGCTTCATTGAAATAACTTCGTAATTGCAGCGTGGTTTTGGTACACAATAATATGCACATTAAACATTTCAACGGAATGGAACATGGTTTAATGAAGTACAAATGTGCACTAATGCTATTAGTTATAAAGTATCACTTTTAGTTTTTACCCGCGTTAAGGGTAACGGTTTTCACGTTATTCATATATCAATATGCAAGGCAAGGGACATGTCTATTGTCCTATATAAGAGATACAGATAATGGATAAATTGATATGTACTTAACAATTTATGAATTTCCATTTTTCAGCAAAAAAATATTGTAAATGTTCATTGTACTTGTAGCGAATTTTCATTTTAGACTTTTGAAATATAATTTCAGTATTTACATTAAATACAATCGAAGTCTCCATGGTAGACTGTTTTATCAAATAAAGTTGAAATTTCATTTATTCAGGATAGAGAACAGGTCAAGATATTAACTCCTGCAAGTGTAAAATGTAAATATTTGTAATTCAAATTGTAAATAATGTATGTTGGAAGTTGTAATTTTAGTTTGAAAGCAATTCTATTCCAAAAAAACTCCCGATCTTTATTTCTTAATTTAATCATTAATGGCGGACGCCCGCGCCCGCCGAAGGCGCGGCGAAGGGGTCAGACAACGTCTGACATCGTAGGATGTTACCCTACCCTCGCGCGCGCGGCGCAACGTTCCACATTTGGACGTCACTTTGCGCCTTCGTCCTTGCTCTAACCAGATCCCTAGTTTTACGCGCGCGCCGCGCCTTGCTCCAAACCACCCCTGGTTAGGGGAACCTTCGTCCAACAACAAGTCAGAAGAAAGGGACGGACATCGCCCGTCGACGTCTGACAAAACAGATCAACAGTGCAAGTGCAATGCAGCCTGATATTTACGTTTAGTTGTCTGACTAGCTGTTGCTAAACACGTATACCCCTGTTTGCGTTGCGCGGCGCGCTTCCTCGTAGGGAATCGCGCGGCGCGCGCACACACCTGTGTGGGCTTAGCTAGGAAGACTAGCTAACGCTTTAACCAGGACCCTGGGTTTCGCAGGTCCCGGCCCTGGTTGTCTGACGTTGACAGACCCTCTCGAGAATCAGCGCCGCGCGCGCGGCTGGCGTCCGCGGGTCATACATCGTACGACAAGGCCCTGGTTAACCAGAGCCCTCTTTTGTGCGCAGTGCGCGCCATCGTTTCATTCCTCGCAAAAGTTGTCTGACGTCGTCAGACCCATTACACATTATTTCGTGGCGCGCGCGCGAGGGGGTCAGGCAACGCCTGACAACACCTATGCGAGCTTAGAGAAATCCAAACTTGCCCTAAATCGTAGGATGTTACCCTACCCTCGCGCGCGGCGCAACGTTCCACATTTGGACGTCACTTTGCAACCTCGCCATCCAGTCAGAAGAAATGGACGGGGCAACGTCCGTCGAGCCCTAAACAGCGCCCTATTTAGTATTCCATCCTAATCACGCATATAGGTGTGTGCACGCGCCGCGCGCTTCCCTGTTCTGAGGAAGCGCGCTGCTCAACGCAAACAGGGATATACGTGTTTAGCAACTATTCTGCACGCGCATAAGTTGCTCTAACCTAAACCAGATCCCTAGTTTTACGCGCGCGCGCCGCGCCTTGCTCCAAACGCGACACCCCTGGTTAGGGGAAGCGCATAAGCATCAGCAATCTGTTCCATACTGCACTTTGTTTATTCATTATCACAAAAGCTCTGCTTTTTCAGTCACATCTGGTGTCCTTTCTTTCGTAGTAGAAATCATCAGGCATGGTTTTTATTAATTTATTCAGGTTTGGAATCAGGTTTGGAATCAGGTTTGGAATCAGGTTTGGAATCAGGTTTGGAATCAGGTTTGGAATCAGGTTTGGAATCAGATTTGGAACCTTTGGCTACTGGGGGCTGCACCCTCAGACCCCTCCCTTTTATTTAAGATCAATCAGGTTTAATTGTAAATGCAAACTTAGCAATGAAATTTTTCACTTACAGAAATATCAATTCTATGCATTTTCTAAATGTTAGCAACCTCCAGCTCCTGATGGCACAGCCCACACTCCCACAGGGCCTGTGGGAGTGTGGGCACAGGCCCCTGCCCTTTACAAAATGCTCAACTTAACCTTCTACCGGCTTGTGCATACAGGGTGTCACAAAGTGCCACCAAGTCAGTTACAATTAAACCAAATGTGTAACATGTTATTCTACCCTGCATGGGCAATGTTCCACATTTTGACACATTTGCCCAGTCAGAAGAAATATATGGAAAACCTATGCCTAAACCAAACTGTAAGAAATTTCTCAGGAACTGCAAAAATATCATCTGTACCTTCGGAATAAGCTCATTTAGTTACAATTTGGGCTATTTTCAGCTTCTCATTTAAGTTGACTGGAACTTTCATTCTTGTTAACTCATGAAACGTTCTACAACATTCAAGTGTGATCCAACTAAGAATTATTATTACATTATTCAGGTTTTTCTTCCTTTAAGTTCCAAGTATTTCAAGTTTATCAGGGATATTTGGAGGTATTTTGTGATTTTCTAACCATGGCATCTGTGGTCCCCCAATCTTTTTTATTTGTCTACTCATGGAAGTTTGTACAACATCCAGGTGTGATCCAACTAAGAAAATGCTGCTTTGGTAATTTTGCATTATGACCAATTTGAAGCTTTAGAGCATCATAAAAACCTAACTTTCTGGCTATGAAATGGTGTTTTTGGGCAATTTATGGTCACAATATAGACCCAAATTATGGCTGAAAACTACCATTATTACCAATATTATAATTCATCTGGCACTTTAAGGAATAAGTTCATGTTCCTTCAAAACAAAATATTTCTACTTTGCTTTATTTGGATCTGCCTAGCTCTCTGATGAAGGCATTTCTTTTATGGATCCTGTCAAAGACTATGGTTGGAGTTGTTGGAGAGTTCTGTGGCTTGACTACAAAGATGACTATTTGTTCTACAAAGAAGACGTTTTAACCTTGCAAGCAAGGTTGAAGTCGCCCAGAATGGAGTCCCATTGTTTCTCTCGTTCATTCTTGTCTCTTCAGAGTCGCAGCCTGATTTATGTTTACAAGTAAACACAGTTGACTTGATCTTTTGATCTTGTTAGGACCAGATGGAACTTTATCTTCCTACACTTTGGATAGACATTGATGAACTTAATTTCTTTGATGAACTTGGAGCTTCTGAAACTAACACACAACATCTTGTGGTTGGGGGAGTGTTGGGCGCCTGTCAAATGCATTCAACCCCACAACACGGTCGCAAGTCCGTGTGCCACAGTGTTAGCTTTCAGTACACCATATCATTTTTGGTGTCTCATGCTTTATTTGGATCTGCCTAGCTCTCTGATGAAGGCATTTCTTTTATGGATCCTGTCAAAGACTATGGTTGGAGTTGTTGGGGAGTTCTGTGCTTGACTACAAAGATGACTGTATTTGTTCTACAAAGAAGATATTTCTACAGTCCTATTTTATTTTTTTTAAATATGGCCCATGGCCAGTTGGTTACCCAAGCAGTCCATTAAAAAGGGAAAAAAAACCATGGCAGTGCCCTCAGAAGTAATAAAACAAATAAGTTTAATAAAACAAATAAGTTTACATTTAGTAGCACATTACACCATAATTTGAACAGCTTAATTCTTTCTGGTCATATGACAATTGTGATTAAGATTAAATTAACATACAAACATAATAACTTAAATAGTAAAGAAATATTAATAAGGTCAAAAAAGTCAAAAACACACATACACAGATAAACTCACACAAACAACCTAGTTTCAATAGTCAAGGGTAGAGAAGAAAAAGTCAGAAAAAAGTCAGAAAAAAGTCAGAATTAGTATTGAATTTGAATACTGTTGGTGTTTAGAATAGGGATTTCTTCGTCAATTTAATCAGAAATAGGACAAGTAGAGTGGTTACGAACATCTTCAATTGTAACAATTAAAACGTCGTGTTCTTGTGATATTTCAATGAATATTTCCTTGATGAACTTGGAGCTTCTGAAACTAACACACAACATCTTGTTCAATGAATATTTCAGTTGATCAAGACCAACTGAAGGGCAGAATTTTCCCCCAGCTATTGACAAGGTCAAGATACAGAGCCACTGAGCAACAGAGTGTCGGTATGCAGTGACGTATTGACAAGCATAGGGTTTGAGCGGGAACTCTCTCTCTCTCTACTAGCTCACGACACGTCATTACGTCACCGTGTACTGAGTACAGTGCTCGTGCCTTGACATTGCCAATTGCTGTGTATATTGTATAATGTATATTGTACTCTACACATAATAGCAGACAGTAGATTGCCGTATAATATATTCAGTGCATTTTCTAATAAATTAATTTAATTCAATTATTTATAGATTTAGTTAAGATAAGAGCTTAGTGATATGAATATGTTGCGTGTCAGTTGTATGTTCTAACCAATAAACTTCTCAGAATGTATGACTATGATGAATGATATATTCATTGAAATATCACAAGAACACGACGTTTTAATTATTACAATTGAAGATGTTCGTAACCACTCTACTCGTCCTTAGGTCTTAGTATAAGTGGCCATGGTTGGTTTAATCAACCAGGCCGGTGGCAGCCATGCGGAGCATGGAGACTTCCCTATACACTAGGCCAAGGGTGTGAACTCCTGGGTGGTTTTTAGGCCACCCGACTGCCGGGTTATATCCTGAGCTGAGAGCAGAACCCAGTCCTGGACCACGCAGGTCTGGAGTTCTACCAACGCCCTACTCGTCCTATTTCTGATTAAATAGTATTACTCTCTTGCTAAAATTCATTAGGGTCTTTTGAACAAAATAGATACAAAATATATCAGAAAAATGTTCAAAGTTTTGCTATCCAAAATGTTACATTTGCTAAGTCAAGATTTTCTGACATCTGCTCATCCTCAATACCTTATCTAATTAGCTGTAATCAGTAATGTGCCAGCTGAATAATTACCTATTTTACAGTCATATTCACTTTAATAATTTAAAAATTATACCTCTAGAGGCCAAATAATACAAAACTGCATTTGTACGGGGGGGGTTCAGCGGTAAGTGGTATGGACGGCATCACACTTAAGGGCATGGGGGGTGGGTGGGTACTTCGAACTAGTGACCAGATAGCGGCAGACGGTAAATGGTATAAATTTTAGGGTAAAATGCAGTAAATCCACTAAATTTGTTACGAAATTTGTGAAAAATTTGTCAAAAATGCCCATTTTCAGAAATTTTGGATATTGAAACTGGATTTCTCGGCTGCTCCTAGCGCTCTTAAGTAAATTTAATTATGAATCAGAATCTTAACCTTAGAATTGGTGTGACGTCATCATGGACTATTACATGCTACAAAGATGACGTAACCAACTGATTTCTAATATCGATGATATATGCCAATGATTTGGCACAATTGTTTGAAGAATTCACGTGACATAAATGTTACTATGGAGATAAGACTTCAAAGTTTCAAGTTGATTAGTACCTAGTTAGTAAAAAAAGTTTTGAGTTCGTAAAAAATGTTATGGTCACATCAATACCTACCCATTGCACCCAGTGCAGTCTAGATAGTTCTAGGTATCTAGATATCTAGGCAGTTGTATGGTAAAAATTCTCTAGTGTTTTTAAAATCTGTAGCAATTTTGGGTATTAAATTGATTGTGTCCCTAGAAAGAATCACTTCGTAAAGAGTAAGTGACTTTATATATTTGATAAGAGTGAGAAACTAAGATTATATGAAACAAAGGGTCGCTTTTGCAACCAATTTGTGGTCCTGAAACAATTTCTGTAGCTTGTAGGGGTGGGTCTAATTTTCAGTTCAGCTTGACCAGTTACAGGCATGCCGCTATCTGGTGGGTGGGTGGGTGGTTGGGATTCTCGACCAGATAGGGTGATGCCGTCCTCCCACTTACTGCTGAACCCCCCCCGATTTGTATCATCTCTGAAGATGCTCCTTTATATCCAATTGAAAAGTATTAAGGCATCTGCATTGTGCCGTGTTGATGACATGAACTGATCAATAGAAATGCGCACACAATTGCTCGAGCTAACTGTTTTGCACAGACATCATCGTAAAAATGTACTGTGTGTGTTTTTCATTTGGTCAGTCCATTCGATGTAGACAGAATGATGAAACTACTTTACTATAATTTTGCTATAAAAATTGATTTCAATTCAATTCATTTCAATTCAATTCAATTCAATTCAATTCAGAAGAAAACTAAAATTCAGAAGAAAACTAAAATTCAATTCACTCTCAAGAGGAGTTTAGGCTCAGGTATGGCTGGCAAATTCCCAACATTCCAGCATTGTGTGTTTGTGGCAAAAAGAATTCTGTAGACCACACCTTAGTTTGTAAAAATGGTGGCTACTTAATCTTTAGTCAGTCACAATAAAGTACATGACACAAATGCTGTGTTTCTGAGGGTAGTATGTTTAACATGCACTTAGTATGTTTAAAGTGCATGTTTAAATTTACAGCACTTCTGGAGGGATGTCACCTCAAGCAATGGTGTTTCATAATAGACTGGCTGAACTCATTGCAGAGAAGACAAACAAGGAGTATAGGGATGTAATCAGTACAATGAGAACAAAACTGTCGTTTGCATTGCTCAAGAGTGTGCTGATTTCAGTGAGGGGATACCAGGGCAAAGCTTCTTGCGTGCCAAAGCTCCCAGCCTCTGCCATATCCTTCAACTTGATACCATATGGTTTATCAGGGGATAGCTTGCGTCTACAATTCTGATTTTCATTGTATTTTTCCTGTTTGAAAGGTCAAGGCATGATTTTTTACAGATCAGGAAACAAATTTTAGAGAAGTTTGTTATGTAATATTTCATATTTTTAAGAACACATGTACTCTCAAGATGGAGTATTGGATCATAAAGCAAGATAAATGAATCAAAACCCCAGGATCCATGAACTAGGCCTATACTTCTCTTCACCAAATGCGCTACTTGATTTCTTGATGTTTGCATCAAGACCTCTCTGAGAAATTTATCAAGAAAATGAGGAAAACAAAAAAAATATGTTACACAAATTTCAATTGGAGAATTGGCTGAGTTAAAAGTGGTTCTAAATAATACAGCTGATATTCAGTTTCAGCTCTATTAAATTTCAATTGGGCAGGAGGTCATAGCACTTGATGGTGCTATAATGCTATATCCTGGTACCAGGGGGTGACTGGGGGGGGGCTACCTCATAAAAAGCTCTCACAATTTATTCATCCTGAAAGTTGAGGTAAGTATTGGACTGATCATGCCTGCACAACAAACATCTTGGTGTGACACACTTGGATCTGGCTGTTCTAGCACAGTATTTCTCATAAAATCAAGTCCAAGTTCGAGTCCAGAGTTGAAGATCAATGTGTTTATAAGGATAGATTCTTTGATTCTTTAATTGTTGATACTAGCAAAACCCGTGGCCTCCGGCCACCGTTCACCATTTTCGCTTCATCAGAACAAAATAATAGATCATATTATGTTAGTGATTATGTCAGTGTTTGAAATATCATAC
>WFMF01000667.1:0-74354 GCA_011033025.1 Beroe forskalii | reverse complement strand
TTTTTGAGATAAAAAAAAAATTTTTTTAAAATTTTTTATTTTTTTAAAAAAAATTCAAAAAAAATATTAAAAAACAAACAAAAAAATTTTAAAGCCTATGGATATCTAAACATATGGGCAGTTAATAGTCAAAAATACTTAATATCGGACTTTAAAGGATGGGAACAAAAAATAAAATTAAATGGGAAAAAATAAAAAATAGGTTTTCCCACAGCAAAAAATGAGCTACCTATTTTGTGCGCGAAAATGGAAAAGGTTTTTTTCGGGTGAAAGAAGACTTTTGTTCTAAAAGTACCTTTTTACAGTTTGGGGTTTAATCTAAAAAATATAATTATAAATTAAAAAATACTTAACAAAATAATTACATGAAAAAATTGGAATCGAAGTTTTAAATAGGGGATTTTTCGCATTTTTAGCGGGCGGGTCGACCTGGCGCGCAAGGGGCCCCGCAATTTAAATTTAAAATTTACGGTCAAAAAGGAAGTTCGTTTATTTCTTACGAAAGCGCACAGCAAATTGAAACAAAAAAATGGGGGGGTTGGGGGAAAGGGGCCGTTTTCCCAGCAGGGGCGCCGCGCTAAACCTATGCGGGTTAGGAACATGGGCAGGAAAACCAACCTTTTAACCCGGGGGCGCCGAACCAGGTCCTGGTTAGACGAATATGTGTTTACAAAAGGGGGGGGCCCGGCCGCATGGTGGATTTTAAAAATAAATCTTTCGCTTTTTATATTATTTTTCTGAAAAACCGAAAAACCCGGCGTATTATATTAGGATGATTTCCCCGCGGGGGCAAGTAACTTTTGGGACGCACTGCCCGTCAAGGATTTAAAATTAACTTTTAAACTAAACTAAATAAACATAAAAATAATTTATTTCATTTTTTTTTTTTCAAATGATAAAGATTTTGGGGGCGGATTTTTGTTTGTTTTAGCAATATGAGACCACTTGCACTCTCCGACTAGAAGCAAACTTTATCTTCCAACTAGAAAAATTAGTGCCACAATTTTTTAAAAATCTGAAAAATTAAAATTTTGATGTCGGGTTTTCCAAAAGAAAAAGATAAGCCCAATGGATGGTATTGTTTATCACCCCATCTTTTAATAGAAGAGGGGGGTTTTTTCCCAAATAAGATTTTAGCGTTTATTTTTGGTAGATACTTCTTCCAGCTTTTGAATGTGAAAAATGCATTTGGGGTATCTTCGAAAAAATAATATTTTAGTCAACCCCAGAAACCTAACAACCTCAACCATAGTCTTTGACGGGATCCATGAAAGAAATGCCTTCAGAGAGCTAGGCAGATCCAAATAAAAGCATGAGACACCAAAAATGCAAAGATATGGTAAATGAAAGCTGGTCACTGTGGCACACGGACTTGCGACCGTGTTGTGGGGTTGAATGCATTTTGACGGGGCCAACGCCCCAACCACAAGATGTGTGTTAGTTTCAGAAAATTAAGTTCATCAATATCTTTATCCAGTGTAGGGAAGATAAAAGTTCCATCTGGTCCAGACAAGATCAAAGATCAAGTCGACTGTGTTTACTTGTAAAACATAAATCAGCTAAGCACCAAGAGACGAGAATGAACCCAGAGAAACAATGGGACTCCATTCTAAGTGACTTCACCCTTGCTTGCAAGGGTTAAAATATCTTCTTTGTAGAACAAATACAGTCATCTTTAGTCAGCTTCACAGAACTCTCCAACAACTCCAACCATAGTCTTGACGGGATCCATGAAAGAAATGCCTTCATCAGAGAGCTAGGCAGATCCAAATAAAGCATGAGACACCAAAAATGATATGGTAATGAAAGTAATACTGTGGCACACGGACTTTGACCGTGTTGTGGGTTGAAATGATTTGACGGCGGTTTCAACGCCCCCCAACCACAAGATGTAGTGTGTTAGTTTCAGAAGCTCCAAGTTCTTCAAGGAAATTAAGTTCATCAATATCTTTATCCAGTGTAGGGAAGATAAAGTTCCATCTGGTCCAGACAAGATCAAAAGATCAAGTCGACTGTGTTTACTTGTAAACATAAATCAGGCTGCGACTCCGAAGAGACGAGAATGAACCAGAGAAACAATGGGACTCCATTCTGGGCGACTTCACCCTTGCTTGCAAGGTTAAAATATCTTCTTTGTAGAACAAATACAGTCATCTTTGTAGTCAAGCCACAGAACTCTCCAACAACTCCAACCATAGTCTGACGGGATCCATGAAAGAAATGCCTTCATCAGAGAGCTAGTAGATCCAAATAAAGCATGAGACACCAAAATGATATGGTGTATGAAAGCTTAACACTGTGGCACACGGACTTATGACCGTTGTAAGTTTGAATGCATTTGACGGGCTCAACGCTCCCCAACCACAAGATGGTAAGTGTTAGTTTCAGAAGTTCAAGTTCTTCAAGGAAATTAAGTTCATCAATATCTTATCCAGTGTAGGGAAGATAAAAGTTCCATCTGTCCAGACAAGATCAAAAGATCAAGTCGACTGTGTTTTACTTGTAAACATAAATCAGGCTACTCCGAAGAGACGAGAATGGAACTAGAGAAACAATGGGACTCCATTCATGACTTCACCCTTGCTTGCAAGGTTAAAATATCTTCTTTAGAACAAATACAGTCATCTTTGTAGTCAAGCCACAGAACTCTCCAAATTAACCCAACCATAGTCTTTGGACGGATCCATGAAAGAAATGCCTTCATCAGGAGAGCTAGGCAGATCCAAATAAAGCATGAGACACCAAAAATGATATGGTGTAATGAAAGCTTAACACTGTAAGCACACGGACTTGCATTAATCGTTGTGGGGTTGAATGCATTTGACGGGCGCCCAACGCTCCCCAACGTATAACCAATTTATCATTGCATGTTGTAGCAAATAATATCATATAGGTTGAATATTTGATTATTTTATACAATCAAATTTGAGGAAATGTTGCTTCAAGGTGAAAGAATATCTACAGATTACGTCCAAGAATGGGTTGAAGTAAGATATTCATTTCTCAATGAAAAGGATACTCCAAGCATAAGGAGTTTTACAAAAGATGGTGGTGCTTTT
Source organism: Beroe forskalii (assembly GCA_011033025.1). Classification (NCBI taxonomy): domain Eukaryota; kingdom Metazoa; phylum Ctenophora; class Nuda; order Beroida; family Beroidae; genus Beroe; species Beroe forskalii. Next base: position 71,295 of record WFMF01000667.1, on the reverse strand, counting down.
AGGTAAGAAATTCTTGATGTACATTGTACATTTGTTTTGATGCAATCTTGCAGAATTTCATTGAATGAAATAATGATTTAGTATATCTATGATGCACTTTGGGCCCACAAATATGAGCTATTAGATCTATTGATTAATCAATTTGTATTTGAAGCATGTTATCTTTCAATTAGTATGTATACATCAGGTACAAATCTAACCATGCAGTGTGTGTGGATAGATGGATGGTATGGCGAATCAAAAATGACTGTGTAGAACTCAGTGAACTATCCCTTCATCTAAATCTCACAGGAAATGGACTCAGACTATACTTTCCAAACACAACAGTTCTCTCACCAGTGAGTTATAATAACCTGGAATATGGTTATGGATAGATACATCATTCTGGTGATACAAAACAAGTTTTTCTTGTTTTACCAAAGTTATATGTTAATTAGTTTTGATATTTTGATTATCAAAGTGATACTGACAACCTGCTTCATGATTCCTTGCTTAACTAAGATGTTCTCTTTACAGATAACCATTGTAGAAGAAGGTATAACTGTCAGCATTCTCATTGCTACAACAGCCTCTGTCCATAGGATAATATGCCCACATCCTGCTACTCAGAGCTCTACTTTCGGCAATATGGGAACTGTGAAAACTAATGAAAGCAGCATTCTAGAGTGAGATATGAATATTTACTGTAGTCCATTGTTTCTATTAGCTCTCACTTGTAGCCACGTACATTATTAAAACATTGATATGTACTTGTTATAAGATATGAAATGTCTTCTCTCGTATCATGTCTGGATTTTAGATATCACCTATGTACCACTCACAGGTCAATAGATACAAGTGTGCTCCAGACCAAACATCACTTTTCCTACATTCCCCATGATGTTGCTCCTTCCTTTGCCACCGCAGCTCTCACCCAGATTGGATCTGCAGTCTTTGCCTTCTCCTATCCTTCTGCAGACCTCCGACTTGTTACGCTTCCTCCACCTGGCACTGATCTTGCTGTCATGCAGGTTAATTTAACAGGGATGATTTCCCTCCTGAAACCATCTTTTGAATGCTGCTTGTAGGCTTATTGCTGAGATATTTTATATACTAAGTATAGCTCTTTTTAGCTATAAATTCAAATTCAGCTATGAATAAGTTCTAAGTGTCGCCCTATCTCTCTAGCTATAAGAATAAGAGCATCCCGAATTATTTCAGACTGACTTACATCAATGGTCTATGATGCAGCGGCTCTGGTCAGGTGTAAGCAGGAGAAGTGTAATGACTGAAAATGAATCAGCTCCACTCTCCATCACCATGCACCAACTGGGACCAGACATGCTCCTATTCTCTCTTTGCAAGTAAGGATTTTACTGAATCCTCTTACAACTATATTGATTTTTATACTGAAAGAATTGCTTTTGACATTTCAATCATAATGCTTAGTATCTGTTATATAGATCGTGATTTTGTTAGTTATGTGAATAAGCTTGTCTCCAAGATTCGCGATTCCTTACCCCCAATATTAGATAACATCTCAATTCTCAGGGACATAAAGCTACGGGTCTGGTCTGTAAATAACAAGGAATGTATCAATATTGAGGTCATCCCCAGCAAGACACCTTTTAAGCTCCATGGCAATCAGTCTTTGACCTTCCAACCTGCAACATCCACCTCAACAGCCATGTTGGGTGTCCATCTTTCCTTCAATGATGCCAGTGTTTTCAGAATTTACACAGGTAGGCACTAAGCATAAATGAAATACATCAAATAAGTGGGAATGATTAAAGTATGAAAAGTAAATTTTATTTTCGCACAGAAAAAAGCCCCCAATAATCTCAAGCAATTTCATATTTCAGTCTTGTTCACTGAAGCCAATCTCAACATGTCCCCTATTCTCGACTGCTCTGCGTGGGATGTTCCCCTGAAACACTTCCACATCACACCCCAACAAATACTAGCTCTCCACAACGAATCTGGTGCACCCAGGTAGGTTCTTAAACCCTCTTGAACCGGAAATTTAAAGTTAGACATTAATATGAAGCATTTCTCCACGTCTGTTATCAAAAACTTAGTCTAAGAATCAAAGCATGTTTTATTTAACTCTGTTAGCAATTCTATGATTTATAAGTTGTCCCCTCTTCAGAATCCTAGCACTGGCTCTTGGAGACAGTGCTCGTGAAGGTAGTTGGGAAGAGGTTCACATGATCGACCCAGCTGAAGTCGACGAGACAGTCTTCGAGGACAGCTCTGCTCAATATGGTCTTGCACGAGGGTAAGTTTGAGTACCTGTGTTACAGAGCAGGGAGACCCAATTGGCTGGACGAACTACCATTTAGCACGTTCAACTACAACACTCCAGCGGGTTTTAGCCTTGATTCCAAGGATGTTGTGAAGGACTTGGGAGTTATACTGTCTTCCAACTATCATTGGTCCACCACATAAACTCGATGGTTGCTGGAGCTAGAAAACTGGCAGGATGGGCTCTTGAGTATTTAGAGACCGAAGTACACCGGTGATGCTAACACTGTGGAAATCTCTCATTCGATGCAAGCTGGAATACTGCAGCCCTTGTGGCACCCCACAAGCTGGGGACACCAAAGCTATAGAGGATGTACAACGCTTCTTCACAAGGCACATCTGTGACCTAAAGGACATGAGTTACTGGGCACGGTTACAAGTCCTTGATTACAATCATCAAAGAAGACGTGAGAGATTCATCACAATACACGTGGAAACTCTTAACAACAAAGTACCCAATGACATCAATATGGAGTTCAGCTACAACGAAAGACTAGGCTGGAAAGCAAAACTACCTAAGCTACATGGGAGAGCAAAATCATCTGCTAAAACGCTGTATGATGCATCTTTTGCTGTGACGGGAGCAAAGTTATGGAATCTACTGCCCAAGGATGTAAACACAGTATCTGATGACTTGGATGCGTTCAAAGTACGCCTTGGTAACTTCCTCAAGACTATCCCTGACCATCCTCCTGTAACTAGCTACACTGCAACTAACAACAACTCTGTATTGGATTGGTCAAGCCAGTCGGGTGGCCTTCGGAAGAAGTTGACGACCCTGTAGGATCCTACTAAACAGATCAATAAGGTAAGGTAAGGTTCAATTCAGAAATTATGAAAAAGCCTGAAATTCATGGTTTAATTATGGTTTAGAAGTAAAAAGCAAAGTAAAAGTAGAGCAAAAGAATCATGTGAAGCAATAACATTTACATATGTACCTAAGGCGCCTTTATGTACCTAGGTACTAAGTTAAATAATGGAGATGAAATTGGAAGTTCTGCTGCTCTATAAGCATGAATAAGCAATAGGGCCATTTGCCCTTGGGACAAAGTTAAGTCATCGTAACTTCATCATACTCACTAGTAGGTAATTGCAGTAATTATCTGAACAAGAATAAGAATTTTTAGGTCCTATTACAAATTATGCCTCTAAATTGTAAATATGTTAAATATGCATTGATGCCACATTACGTAAGATGTATTTATGAGCTATAATGCTATAATGAGCCTTACTTGTTTTTTTTCTTTTTTTCTATTTTTGAAGGTCTGCTCACTGAAGATCATATTGTGATTAAGAAAAAGACCAAAGCTGACTCCAGAAAACAAATGGAGAGCATCCTTAGCAAAATAATGAAGCAGCTATCACCGGTTAGATGTCATGAAAGCGACCTGAAGACTTCAAGAGTACAAGCTGTTAAATTTTAGAGATAATTTCTTCTATATTTTGATAATTGCCGTCTTATTATCCCTTTAAATAAGCGGAAAAGTCAATAAGATTGAAAAGAAAATAATATCAATTTGGCAAAAAGTTCAGATACATTCTGATCCGATAATCGATATACTTATAGAAAAGTAGAATTATGCCACATACTTCATACATATGCTACACATCGAAACAAAGAACAAATGGATGGGTACCAGTTAAAAACAGACAATCCATTACTCTGTAAAATACAATAAAGAGATTCAGTAAAATTCGGAAGAATTCGCAAATTCAATGCTGCAGAAGCAACAGACACAACAGTAGGAAAAGTTATAACAGCACTCCCAGAGCTGAGGCTGAACACGAGGTGAGCGAAGCTAGCGCTCGATTTTGGAGCGAGGCTGGACGCCGAGCAACTTAGTGAGAATTCACTGAAATGTCCATAACTTTTGATCCATGACTCCTTTTTCAAATATTTTTGCATGAATGTGATGCTGAGAATGAGATCTATCCAATGATGTACAATTTGTAAAAGGTTTTTGAAATAATTTTCACTCATTTCCCAACCGGAGCAAAATATCGCTAAGAACTGCAAAATGAACGCGCGCGCGTCGTTCCGTAGCGCTATACGTTGATCCATGATAATGACGTCGACACGCGCTCAGCCAATCAGATCGTGAAGCAAATTCTGCTTCACAGGGTGTCGAGTTGAGCCCTACCCTCCCCGCGGAAAACCTTGCGTGCGCGGCGGAGGGTAGGGTAACATCCTACAACGTATCGACACCCCTGGTTAGGGGAAGGCGGACGCGCGAGCTTCGCGCGCGCACCCGTTGAAGGCGCGGCGAAGGGGTCAAACAGATCGCGTTTTCTTTGTTAACAATTTTTTTGTCAGACGCGCTGACAACAAAATTGTTAACGAAGAAAAGGCGCGCGCGCCTTTTTTTTCGACGAAGCCCCTTGTTAATGGTTAAGGGAAAACTAAACCAGGAGTGTCCAACGAGCAGGGAGTTACGCTGCGCGCGCGCGTAAAACTTGGAATCTGGTGAAAAAATTTAAGCGCGGCACATTTAGTGGAAGCCAGGACTCCAGGAGTTGAAACTTGCCTTAAGTTTCTAACTTGGTTGTTAATGGTACTTCCGGTTCCTTTGCTCCAATTTCACTTGCTTTTCTTTAAAATTTCAATATGTTATAAGAAGCTGGAAGATCCAGTAAAAGGTGGAAAGTTGGAAATAATTGAGTTTCGGGAACACTGTTGATGTATTAATCAAAATAATTTATTTCATTTTCTTCAATTGGAGTCAAAGATATGTGGGCAGGAGGTTCGTCTTGACTTAGCAATATGAGATGCACTTGCACTCTCTGACCGATTGAAGCAGGATTCCTATCTTCCTAACCATGAGAAAAATTGAGAGCAGCACACAATGTTCTATAAAAGTGCTGAAAATTCGAAGCTTTTTTGATGTCAGAGTTTGTGCTTTTCTCAAAGTAAAAGATAAGCCTAATAGATGGTATAAATGCTGTATCAATTCTCATATTTTAATAGATATAAAGCTAGGGAATTTGATGCCCTAGTAATATTTCAGTTTCAGTTCACTTTTGGTAGATAATTCTTCCTAGCTTTTTCAATGAATAGTAAAATAAAGTCTGACAGATATTTTGTATAACCAATTTATCATTGCATGTTGTAGCAAATAATATAATATAGGTTGAATATTTGATTATTCTAATCCATTGAATACTAGGAAATGTTGCTTCAAGGTGAAAGAATATCTACAGATTACGTCCAAGAATGGGTTGAAGTAAGATATTCATTTCTCAATGAAAAGGATACTCCAAGCATAAGGAGTTTTACTAAAGATGGTGGTGCTTTTAGGTAAGAAATTCTTGATGTACATTGTACATTTGTTTTGATTCAATCTTGCAGAGTTTCATTGAATGAAATAATGATTTAGTATATCTATGATGCACTTTGGGCTCACAAATATGAGCTATTAGATCTATTGAGTAATCAATTTGTATTTGAAGCATGTTATCTTTCAATTAGTATGTATACATCAGGTACAAATCTAACCATGCAGTGTGTGTGGATAGATGGATGGTATGGCGAATCAAAAATGACTGTGTAGAACTCAGTGAACTATCCCTTCATCTAAATCTCACAGGAAATGGACTCAGACTATACTTTCCAAACACAACAGTTCTCTCACCAGTGAGTTATAATGACCTGGAATATGGTTATGGATAGATACATCATTCTGGTGATACAAAACAAGATTTTCTTGTTTTACCAAAGTTATATGTTAATTAGTTTTCATATTTTGATTATCAAAGTGATACTGACAACCTGCCACATGATTCCTTGCTTAACTAAGATGTTCTGTTTACAGATAACCATTGTAGAGGAAGGTATAACTGTCAGCATTCTCATTGCTACAACAGCCTCTGTCCATAGGATAATATGCCCACATCCTGCTACTCAGAGCTCTACTTTCGGCAATATGGGAACTGTGAAAACTAATGAAAGCAGCATTCTAGAGTGAGATATAAATATTTACTGGAGGCCATTGTTTCTATTAGCTTTCACTTGTAGCCACCTACATTATTAAAACATTGATATGTACTTGTTATATAAGATATGAAATGTCTTCTCTCATATTATGTCTGGATTTTAGATATCACCTATGTACATAGTACCACTCACAGGTCAATAGATACAAGTGTGCTCCAGACCAAACATCACTTCTCCTACATTCCCCATGATGTTGCTCCTTCCTTTGCCACCGCAGCTCTCACCCAGATTGGATCTGCTGTGTTTGCCTTCTCCTATCCTTCTGCAGACCTCCGACTTGTTACACTTCCTCCACCTGGCACTGATCTTGCTGTCATGCAGACTGACTTAACAGGGATGATTTCCCTCCTGAATGCATATTTTTAATGACCTGCTTTCATTTTAAATGCTGTTTGAAGGCTGATAGCTACATTGAGAAATGTAGCTCACTCTAGCTATGAATAAGAGCCTCAAATTATTTCAGACTGACTTGCACCAATGGTCTATGATGCAGCGGCTCTGGTCAGGTGTAAGCAGGAGAAGTGTAATAATTGAAAATGAATCAGCTCCACTCTCTATTACCATGCACCAACTGGGCCCAGACATGCTGCTATTCTCTCTTTGCAAGTAAGGATTTTATGTTTAAATGAATCCTACTACAGCTACATTGATTTTTTGTTGTTGAAAGAATTGCTTTCGACACTTCAATTCTAATGCCTAGTATATCTGTTATATGGATCACGTTTTTGTTTGTTATGTGTTTAAGATTGCCTCCAAGATTCACGATTCCTTGCCCCAATATTGTAACATCTCAATTCTCAGGGACATCAAGCTTCGGGTCTGGTCTGTAAATAACAAGGAATGTATCAATATTGAGGTCATCCCCAGCAAGACACCTTTTAAGCTCCATGGCAATCAGTCTTTGACCTTCCAACCTGCAACATCCACCTCAACGGCCATGTTGGGTGTCCATCTTTCCTTCAATGATGCCAGCGTTTTCAGAATTTATACAGGTAGGTACATGAAATACATCAAATAGGTGGGAATGATAAAAGTAAAAAATATAAAAAGTAAATTTTATTTTCGCACAGATAAAAGCCCCCAATAATCTCAAACAATTTCATATTTCAGTATTGTTCACTGAAGCTAATCTGAACATGTCCCCTATTCTCGACTGCTCTGCGTGGGATGTTCCCCTGAAACACTTCCACATCACACCCCAACAAATACTAGCTCTCCACAACGAATCTGGTGCACCCAGGTAGGTTCTTAAACCCTCTTGAACCGGAAATTAAAAGTTAGAAACTCGTCCATTTTCCTAACTCCTAAGTAAGTCTGTTATCGAAAAATGAATCATAAAATCAAATCATGTTTTATTTAACTCCGTTAGCAATTCTATGATTAATAAACAAGTGTGACACCCTCTTCAGAATCCTGGCGCTGGCTCTTGGAGACAGTGCTCGTGAAGGTAGTTGGGAAGAGGTTCACATGATCGACCCAGCTGAAGTCGATGAGACAGTCTTTGAGGACAGCACTGCTTTCGTGGAGACTTGTCTTGCAGAGTTTACGGAGAACACAATCTGTGCAGCGCTCAACAAATCTAACTTTGAAATGGATGAGGAGAGCTCAGTAGCAGAGGCTCTTCACTCCTTCGTGTCAACTCATGAAGCCATGGAAGACAGTGAGGATGCTTTGAGAACTCTCTACTCGGACTGCATGACATTCCATGATGTTCACAGCACTCCAGTGAGAGTATCAGATGGAATGCTCGTTATGGACGGAGATCTAGCCCTCCTCCTACCCAACTCTACAGACTACTACGTTAATGAGAACTCCACTCTGATGGCAACCTTCGTAAAACTCACAGAATTCATCCCTGCGGAGCAGTGGGACTTGTTGCAGCAGTGTCCTGAGACTGGACTCACGGACATTGCCAGTGATTTGATTTGTAACCATATTACACCCGAGAATTCAGCGCAGTTAGATGAGTTAATTCTGTCTATTGAGGATATATCCGTGGTGTTGGGGGATGCTGTGAAGTCCATACACAAGTACCAGGAGACTGTGTGTCAGCTTCCTACCTTGTTCAGGAGCGTCCAGGGTGAGTGTTTAGGACAGACTGTTGACTTTTGCTCTGTAGCTAGTGACTTGCATTACCAATCAATTTTGTTAGTTTTAAATGAAAACATTCAGAATCTAAAATAGAAAAGTTTTTCCCTCTTTCATAATTCCCTCCCCTTTTTCACTGCCCTCTGAATTCTGATCCCTCAACAACCTCCTTCAATTCCTCATCCTCTAACCATCCCAGGCACGGAGTGTCTGATCCGGGCAGTTGACACGGGAGTGTTTGACGCGCACAAGACCTACACAGTCCTACTGGTGTGTCTGGTGTACATTGAACAAGAAGCAGATGGGGTGGGAGAGGACACCATGGCTCTCATCAGGAAATCCCTGATTCCAGACACTGTGGAGATCATGCGCCGTTTTACCCTCCTACAGTGGATCCTGTCATCTCCTGTAGATACCCCTCCTCCACAGTACGATAACTTTGGTAATTTGACGATATCGGAGCAGAGTGAGGCTAGGAAGCCAAAGACCATCTTACATCAGTACCTGGCGTCCAGACACCCTAATCTGGAGTACAATGGAGTGGAGGAGATGAAGAAGACAGTTGTGGCTATTATCAATGCTATGTACCCAGGGTCTAAGTTGCTGGATCTGCCACAGTTCCTGCTGTCTTCTCAGTATTACGAGAAGCTGAAGGTTAGTGTAAAAAGGTGCGCTTCATTCAAAGAACTAATTCTGTAGGCTGCAGAATTGAGCTTAGCTACAGTTACACATGATAATATGGTATCAATTTGCGCAATTTTGGAGAATGGTCAAATTGATTCAGGAAAACTTCTTAGAATGAAGCCAAAATCTATTAACTTATGAATAGCACATGACGTAACTGATGTACAAAATGAACTTGAATATTTCATCTCGTTAGGAATACTACACGCGTTCTACAAACACGAGTGTAGCCCTCAAGCACATAGCCGCCCAAGCTTACGCAGCAACTGGGGATGATGCTACGGCAGTCAAGATATTCATCAGTGTGGCAAAGAACATTGACATGACCAGCCCTCTTCTACAAAACTTTATTGGTTGGTTTTTAAATAACATATTGTGCTGACTGCTGAATCGTTCACTTTTCTATGAATGTATCAAAACTTTCAACTAAAGAACTAAAAATTTTAACACTGTTTTGAAAAGTTTCTCAATTAGAACACTATTCTGTTTTCCTGAATTTTGACATTTTTCCAAAGTCCAAAGTTCCCCGATTCGTCTCAACCTTATCTCAACTCCCGCAGGATCCACTGAAAACTCCACGAAGCCCCTCTTCCTGCAGTACATCACAAAGTGCATTTCCATGCTGGAACGCAGTGGTCTCCACAAGTAAGTAAGATTTTCTTTTTGGCACTGAGCCAACTCGATATGCCGGATTTTCTTCAACTTCCCTGCTCGCACACAATTCAGGCTTGAGACTCCAGATTCCAACTTTTCAGATGCATCTGGGATCATTAAAGACGTTTAAATCCGCAGGTCTATCTTCACCCTTGCTTGGCAAGCCACTGCGTTCTGTGATGCTCCTGAGCACCTTCCTCTACTCTACTCCCTGGCTTTCAAACACGCAGTGGAGGCAGGGGACTACGATCAGGCCTACAGGGCCATGTCTCTCAACCCTTGCTCTTCTCAGAAACACGCCTGTTTGAAGAGGTTTGTTGTTTAAAGTTTCAATTGAGGGTTTGATTTATGGTTAAATTAGTGTAGCCAGTACTTTGGTATAGAGCTTCATAACTACAAGAATGGGGAAGAAATTACGTGATTATCCATCTCAAATTGGTAAGGTAACAAGGCAAAAAGTAAAATATCGTACTAACTCACTCTGTCAATTTGCGATCATCGACCTTGAACGTTTCCTTGTACACAGGACCCAAAAAGCTTGAACAAAGTCGAAGTCATGTCCCACCAAAATTTTATCATTTCCCGAATCCAGTCCCTCTTTACATTTGTCAATAAATTATAATTGCTTTCTACTTCTCTATTGCTTGTACCCGGATCTTCTAGACACTTCTAGATATCTTAGTTAAGAGTATTATCGAAAGTTTTATTATGTGAAGTTTAACGTGGATTGTTTGCGCTCTCAAATGACAGGCTAAGTTTAAAACTTGGACAGTCTTCGTGTTGGTCTTTGTAAGTTGGTTACCAGGTGGTGAGTGTATCACTGTATCATGAGTGTCCCGTGTCAGTGAAATAGAGCATTGGAGGGAAATTTCAAATTTGTGCGGCACTGCGGACTGCCATGTACGTACGTTATTATATACACTCGTCAATCAGTAATTTGTATCACGTGTTTCCGTGTTAACATCGGGTGAAGATGTGGTGGCACTTTTGCTTATGATTGATGTGATAAGCAGTGACACCCCAGTGACCCCCTCACCCTTACCTCACTGACACCCCTGATCTCACTACCACAGTGTTCCCAATCCCATCACACAACTCACCTACTGCCTCCAGTATCGTGACCTCGGACAGTACCATCATAGTGTGGTTGTGGTGTCCTATAACCAGACTATCTCCCTCCACCCCGTGACAATGGAAACTGTGTTGACTGGGGGAGATATGTTCCAGATGGCTGCAGACTCCTTGTGCTGTATTATTCTGTGGGAAGGAGATGAGGGCTAATGCTCTGGGTTCTTAAGGGAGAGAGATTATCTAAAGCACTGGATGACTTATTGCCAAAATAATCATGAAGTTGTACAGCACCGTCTATATCCTTCCAAATACAGGAATGTCCTGACCTCCCATTTACCTTGTTGACAGTCACGCTGTAGCTCTTGATCCTCACATTGTTACTCTTTGTCATGGCGGTCCGGTACACTTCACTCCCAGTGAACTGTCCACCCATCAGTACAAGTTCAGCTATGGGAAACACCCCTCCCAGCTCCAGCATTAACCACACCCCTTCCACCCCTCCCCCTACTGAGGGAGAGGAGACACTGAATGCTGTGCTCAGGTTCAGGTCCAGGAGACTCTGAGTGCTGCCGGCAGTGGTTTCACCCCGGTAGGTGATGTTCACAGGTTGGATCTGGTCGCCGAATCTCTGATCTGAAAGTTTTATTGTTTAAGTTGGTACTCATAGCTACATATATAGATATATTTGTTGCTCAAAATTATGGCAATATGTTCCCGATAGCCTTCATATCAAGATGGCATGAATAATGATAAAACAACCCAACCCCAAAGTCCAAACTCATCAAAACTTGAATGATGCTCTCAGATCTTTGATCTTACCTGTAAGCTGCAGCAAAGCAATCAGAATAATGCAAAATCTAAAGAGACTGGTCCTCAGACATAACGGCATCGTATTCTTATCTAGATGAAATGTAACAAAGTTTAGAACAAATGATATCCTTTGTAGCTTGAGAGATTGTCTTACACTGTGTACTGCACAATTCTAAACTCTAAATTTGTATGAATAACGAAGAAATCAAAACGAAAAGTCATGCACGAAATGCCCCTGCGTCGTGATGTGTGATCTGCAAATTCTATAGTACACACAGTACAGAAGTGCTGTAATCAATCCATAACGCAGAAACCAAACGAAAACAAAACAATAACGAAGAAAACAAGACAGAAAGTCATGCATGTGCAGTGAGGCGTGATCCACTCAAATTCTGTAGGATCACCAGCAGTAATAGCGCTAATATCCGGAACCACAGTGTGATTATGTAATCATACATCTGGTGAACGCTCAACCCTTGGGAGGTACGGGACTTGTTCCCATCCACAGTAGCCCTGTCAACAGGGACCTCCCAGCGGGAGGTCCCGTGTCGGGGTGTCTGTCTGGATCTTTCGCAGATCCGTCCCCGTTTAGAAGTAGATGTGGTGAAAACGGTGAACTAGACAGTAGACATGTACAGTCAGGCGAGAAGGTAAGTTTACAGTTTCTGTAGGATCACTGACAAGCCAGACGATCGTATAGAGTCTATAATTCTATATTGTCGTCTAGACGGTGTCGGTTCATGAGAAACATGTACCACAGTCTACAATGCGTTAAACGGATATAATCAAAAGATAATAGAGATGACCAAGCGATAGACCATACCAGTCAGACCATACGAGTCAGAGGAAAAATGTACTGGAAAAGAAGGCCCTTAGAGCCATGAAAAACGTCCCACAAGGGTAAGGGTTAATTTATATGGAGGAGATTCGGTAGGTTGCTATTATAGTATAAGCGTCATCGATAAATATGATTTTATATCTCTCAAAAGACCAATATTAATTCGGCCAAATTGGTTCTTAATTGATGTCATTAATTCGATTTCTTTTGTTGTTCAGTTGGATACCAATTAATAGCTTTAATTTGCGTCTAATATCCTTGAGGTTTGACTCCTAATTGTAAAATTAATCGATTGATCTGATAAATCTAAAGTCTCAAAATTAAACTGTGCCAGACATGATGAACCAGACAAGAAATGCGTAATCCGTTGGCAAAGCAGCATAGATCAAAAGTAAAAACGGTGGCAAAATCTTACAGCATGCAATTATTGAAAATCACGGAAATTACGAAAGTTGCTATTCTGTGATAATTTTCGCTTTGAAGTTAGAAGATCTGTACAATCTCCATGAATATTCTCCACCCTATTCCACATGAAATTTAGGAAATATCCAACAATTTAGCTTCAACGTATAACTCATTACAATCTGGATATATTAGAATGGCCATTGAGAGTTACAAACTTCGAGAAACAACCCTATTCTACCTCATAAAAGTTGAATTATAATTATCAGCAACATTTTACGTTACTTAGGTATAACATATTATTTTCTTACAAACTATCATACGAACTCATTATGTTGTCATTTTGTCATTATCTAGGGTCAGATCGCGTGAAGGCACCTCTTTTCCTGTAAACATTCTATAATGTTCTCCCTATGGTTCCCAAGGCTATAATTCCCAGATAGTTTGCGATTGTGAATAGTGTCGAGCTAAGTATCGAACGTGACTGTTACTTTACAATTGCATGTAATTTCAAGATTTTTGGGCTCGGCGATCCCGAAAGGATTCACACCTGGTTGCTATAAATACATAAATCATCTTGGGTTTGTACCGTTTGAAAGCGTTGGAACCCTGTTAATGTTGTAAAATGATGCATGAAATTTGCCAAATCATCAAAGAATAATCCCTGCTGCGGCTGCGAAAAGTTTAAATACTCATGATACTCATAAATTATCAGTCGGAACCGCCTAAAACCATCCCATCTCTAACTCTGACCCTCCTCCCTCAGGTTTGTTGTGGTGATGGTAGAGGGAGGGCAAGCTAAACGGCTTTGCAACTACCCTTTCCACGGCTTCAAAAAGGAGATGGTAGCTGTGCTGGAATTCAAAGCTCGTAACTCTGATTTGAGACAGAATAACAACTACTACAAGCTCCTTGTCGCTTTCCACATCCAGAATAAGGTAAGTTTTTGTGAGATCTGTGTTAGTTGCATCCGATCTAGTAAATATCTGACGCCCCGCCCCTGCTCCCATATCACCTTCCTTTTCTCGGGTCTGATGCCCCTGGTCACTCAAAACTGACATGATATGATGGGGTGTCAGTAATCTTTTGTTTCTTACCAAGGCCCTATTTCAGTGTCTTGACTTTGGAAATATATTCTATCACAAGATCCCTATTTAATCACGCCTGCCCTGTTGTATACGATTTAAAAGTTACGCCTGCCCTGTTTTATCAGATCTAAGAATCACGCCTGCCCTTTTCTATCAGATGTTATAATCACGCCTGCCCTGGGTTATTAGATCTAAGAATCACGCCTACCGTGTTATATCAGATATTAAAATCACGCCTGCCCTGTTTAATAAGATGTACCAGCACGCCGCTGCAGCTTCCTACGAGCACGTATTACGGTTACAAAGTGAACTACCAGGTGCTGCATCTCTCACCAAGCAGCTACACGGTTACTTGGGTGCTATCAGCTGCCTGCAACTACTGAGAGAACAGGACGTGAGTTGAAATTACACACTCTGAGATGTGAAATGCTCGTTTTATGATCGATTTGTTTATCATAATAGATTCACTTGGCTTGGGTAAGTTCGCAATATATTCCATTTCAGTTATCATCAAATCTTAGAATAAAGGCATGATACATCACTTCATCATACACTGTACATTCCAACTTGTTGAGTCGTTGTACCCAAATTTACACCAGATAAGCTCGCTGTATGTTATCAAACCACTCTTTTCCCCACACTCATGATACACTGTGTTGCTAAACTCCTTGCATCCTGGCTCTGTCTCGGGTTGCGGTGGGTTGCCAAGGTTACACAAAACTCCTACTCCACCCTGTGTCGTTATAACTCCTCGGTCGTTTGCGGAGCCAGAGAGGAGTTTGTTAATTATTACGAGGTCATTCCGTTTGGGGGTACTGCTCCGTTTCTCATTGACGAGGATAACTGTATTGTTCACGTTGTGTAGTGATCCGTGGTTGCCTCGTAGCTTAGCGCTGTGTGAGTTTCGTCTTGTTTTTGAACAATTCTATTTCGCGTTAGTACAGTATTGGCACTTTTTATCTAGCTTCCTAGCTGTTATACTCTGCTTTTGGTGTTCCAGTCGATTGTTATCCAAAAGATTAGATTTCTCGCGCTGTGTTTGATTCGCGGTTCGATACATTCTATGTTCCTACATCATCTATTCTTTCCAGGCTTGGATCCTGGAACCTACGCAGTACACTGACGTGAGAGTAGCAGTAAACGCCTCCCCTAAACGACCCAGGAGTTCAGACGAGAGGAGCAAGAAATCTACCACCAAACTGTCTCTCATCACGGGTGAGTGGGCACGTGAAAACTTTTATCATGTGGAAACATCTCATTCTTGACAGTAAACAATCCATGCAATTATTCGGTTGTATGGCCCTCGAAAATCGAACTGTTATTTTGAAACTACAAATTTTGAGAATAATTTCGGAATGAGGCATATCTACTTTACGTTTTGAATCCCAACATGATTTCATCCTACTATCAGTTAAGGAGTTGAGGGCAGGGTATCTGGTTGTGGATTCCCTTATCAAGATATCAGCCATCAAACCCGACTCTGTCAAACTACACAACCTCTCCCCTACTGAGGTACTGATGTTGTAATGCTTTCTTCATTTGAGTTGTACATGATGATTTTGATAAAGATGTGATTTAATGAAGTCGTTATGCCTTTTAAATGGGTTGGTAATTATGATTTCTAAAGAATCATTTGAACTTTAGATCTAAGATTTCTGATTGTTTTGTCGATGAACAATGAAGTGTCATTTAAAGTTGTCCCCATATCACTTTCTTGGCTCTTATTTATTATCAGGGAAGTCTGACATAATATTATGTAATTTATATTTCTATTTCTTATCACTATAACCCATCACCCACAGGTTTTGGGGTTGTTGTGTAACCCACCTCTCCCAGGTTTTGGGGTTGCTGTGTAACTGCGGACTATTCGATCAAGCGTTCCTCCTGGCTTCCTACCACGACCTCCCTCCCCCTCTGGCATCCCTTACTGCGCGGTGTATCAACCTGTCTCAACACTTCACTACACACAACCACCTCCCACCAGGTACAGGATTATAGTGACAAATGGTGACTGGACTATAGTGACAAGACTATAGTGATAGAACTATAGTGGCAGGACTATAGTGACAGGACTATAGTGACAGATAATTCAAAAGATTGTATGTGACACGAATATTGGCATATATTGAAGTTCAATAATAAGAGCTGAAGAGTTGAGATCGCCGACTGGAGGCAGAATTCAGAAACAATTGCAACTAACTGAGATGTTGTAATATTGACATACAAATTATTATAAGTTTACTCGATAATTTCAATTCATCAATTCGCCGCATCAGAGAACT
This sequence comes from Beroe forskalii, assembly GCA_011033025.1. Classification (NCBI taxonomy): domain Eukaryota; kingdom Metazoa; phylum Ctenophora; class Nuda; order Beroida; family Beroidae; genus Beroe; species Beroe forskalii. The sequence continues at coordinate 55,104 of WFMF01000667.1, read as the reverse complement.
TGTTTCGTGTAAATCACAATAGTTTATCAAACAATATTATCTTTCAATATTATCTGAATGGCATATTATTGTGGCAACGAACAATGATAGTCTGAAGTTTGTAGATAGTCCAGTCCTGTCTGTACTGTCAATTGATCTGTTGATATTTCATAATCTGTGTCTCTATAATAATGGTAAAATTATTCAATTGAGGAATTCTTGCTCATGCCTACCCCTTGCTCATGCCTGCCCCTTGCTCATGCCTGCTCCCCTGCTCAGGCCTACCCCCTTGCTCTGAATGTACCCTTGCTTATACCTCCCCCTTTTGTTCATTCCCACCCCTCCCTCCCAGGTTTGACGGATTGGTTGAATCAGAACGATGTTCCCACCAAAGCCGACCTCTCCCCCTCTGACAGAGCCTGGCTGTACCTCCAAACCAAAGTCTCTGCTCTGTCTGGTGACTGGTCTGCTCTGAAACAGGTCCTGGCCCAGATGCTCAGTGCCCCCTTCGCTCCACCCTTCTGGTTGCTGAAGCTGTGTAAAGAAGTTAATCCGGAGGCTACTATCAGGCTGTGTGCTCAGTATGATAGTTTGAAGCTGGCCGTGAAGCTGGCTATAGGTGAGCAGTGAATACGAAGGGTTTATTATTGAATGGCATCAAACAAAACAAAGAATAATTATAAACAAAATATTAGTCAACATATTCATTAAACACTATCAAATTGACAAATCAATCGAATGTGAACTCACTTCTTCTCAACCTCACTCCCTCCCAGGTTATTTAGGAGCTGTAGCCGGGAGAGAAACAGCTGACTTCGGGCTTGAAAACTCCCTACAAAGCAATCTGCCTCCTGTTTACGTGCCGTACACAGTATTCGATCAGGTAACTGAGGGTCTCAATTCTCATGTAATGCAATCCTTCATACTTTCACATTCATTAAAATGCTAACTATTGAACTAATCAGCGTAGATCTGTTTAATTTAGTAAGTACTAAGTCCAATCCTCCCCGGATTTGTTAATTTATTCGCCTTCCTGTTTCTGAAATCCTCCAGAGATTTGGGCCTAACCTGCAACTACTCAACTACTTCTTGAAATCCAGAATCTTCTTAGTTCTTCGAACGATTTTCTTTAAAAATTCAGAATGAGGCTATGAATTGACAGCATTAAAGTGCCACAAAAGGAGCGCACAGGACTTATTGCATAGTTAACTGGTGGTGTCAGTGTCACTGGGAGATGTGAACTTGTAGAGGTTGTAAGGGCAGTAGTCCCAGTAACCGGGATTGGTACACACGGCTTTACAACCGTATTATTCTCTCTACAAACCACCTCCTGCTCTGATGCAAAGTCAAGTTCCTCCACCCCAAACCCTGCATCACACCGAATGGTAATGTTACCTCCCTCTAGGAGAAAGGGCAGATTGTCAGGGTTATCTACTGTGCTGTTGCTCACTTTTAGGGCTATCAGGGAACATGTGTGGGTCCAATTTTGGGGTTTAAAGATCCGAAGGTTGGAAAGCATTGCAACGCTCACAGGAGCATCGACGGTTTTATCAACTGATAGATCGTATGACTTGGATTTCAGGAAAAAGTACTTGCTCAGTCCGATGGTGTTTTGAATAAACTCTTTCATTGTGTAGATGTTTTTGCTTTCATGTTTGTCTACTAAAAACATCTGTCCTAGTAATTTGTCCTTCAATGCCACGCCGCTTGTTTCTAGAGCTTCTACTAATGTTATTGACTTATGGCAGGCAACCCCTCTATCAAAATTGTTGTAACTTGCCATTGCGTAAGATTGGCGAGCATGTGGAAAAATTCGGACAAGTTTCCTTCCTTCAAAATCAACGTTTCTTAACGGACTTATTATCCACTTATCCGGGGACTCTGAACATTTTCCCCATGCGACTGTAGGCTCTTTTATTTGATAACTAGAACATTCAGTCATTTTCAAACATTTGGTGAGGTTTGTATCGCCAATGTGGAATCCTGCCTCAATTGTCTCAGCGGCTTCTAAGCATGGCAAACTGTAGGTCACTATGTCAGATGATGACTTATGACCGGTTTCTTCCTCTAAGTCACTGTCATCTTGGATCAAGACACACTCTTGTTTTGTGAAATCATAGGAAAACACTTTACATCTCCATACGTATTGGATACAGTACTGTAAGCACTGGTCCCTGTCTCTGATGTGGATTCTGGAAACTAGCAACTCGTCAGGGATTGGATCTGGAACAGCTCTTTGACAATAAGGATCAAGGTCCTCAAGTGCTATGCTCTTCTTTTTCACTTCTCTTTCTTTCTCCATCTTCTGCTCCTGTTTCCTTTCTCTTTTTGTCTTTTTCACTCGTTCAGGGTAGCTTCTGTTTTTGGTCATGCTTAATGTGTCATCTTCTGTGGTTCCAGCCTCCTGTGGACTCTGTAAGGCTGTATCCTGAAGATGGGATGGATCTGCTTCTGGACCATTGGTACATAAAGTCCACGAAACACAAACAAGGGTTAACACCAAGCGTACAACAAACATCATGCTTGTGAGAGAAATTAAGAGTGACTGGTGTGATCAGCTTTAAAAAGGATGGTTTCTTAGAAATAATATTCTTGAATATTAATAGCTTACAGCGAAATCTTTCATAAATGCTAAAATTGATTCCATCTAGAGCTATCAAACTAAGTATTATGATTATTGTAATAAAGCAAAAATAAAACAAAATAAGAGCTATCAAAATAGAAAACGTTTAAACTCATCAAATCAAATTTGATTATATTCAGTTCAGGGATTCGTTGATTGAATATTGTTCCCATAATTTGGACGAGATGAGTTTTCAATTATATTCTTTTAATTGACTCGTTATGGTACGAGGTGTTCAACGATGATGTTCTTTACTGAAAATCAATTTCTTCGGTCTACGACGTCTTTGAGGTCAACGACATCTTTGAGGTGTGCCAAAATGGCTTACAGCTTTCACAGTCAAGAGAGAATAGATTGAAGACACTTCTCGACCAAATTTAATTAATATTATTCACAAGACATGTTACAGAAAGTAACCACGCAAAGTTAAAGTTTTCGAAGAAATGATTTTGTAAGCGCACGATTTCGATTTGAATTAATAGCATGGACCCTTTGTTGCAGTTTAAACTTAAAGTGCTATAAGCCGATGAGCTTTAAACCATTAGTTTTTAGTAAGATCACAAATTGGCCTCCTCCAATCACCATATTCCACCACCAGGAGTTTTGTACAACATTTGATGTATCAGAGTTTGTGATTTAAATGAGTTATAACCCTCAACACGCTGCAACACTTTTTGTGTATCGAGGAGAACTGACTTGGTTCTCCTCCATTCCACTCACCATATTCCACCCACCAGGTGTTGCTACAACATTTGATGTATTAGAGTTTGAGAGTTTAAAGTACTAGCTATAACCCTCAATTGAAAGCTGATAATCAACCCCAGGTGTTACTGCAACTAAAACAGAAGTCAGACAAGACATCCGCTCAACTCCACAAAGACCTGGTAGATCATATCAAGAGTCACTTCAAGCTCCTGGAAAGGGTTTCCGAGGATAACACATTCCTGAACCGAGATAAACTGGTTCTTACAATGACTTGAAGTGTTTTGAGTGGGGTATTGTTTGTTTTATTGAAGGATTGAGTCGGATTGTTGTTTTTCTTTTTAAAGTTTTGAGCGCACATTTTTGACCATATATATTTTTCAAATATTTCCCTGCTAACATTGTCATCCTATTGATTATTTAAATTGACTCGGATTTCACTCCTTCACGTCTTAGTTTCGGATGTACCTGGCGAGTATTTCTTGATTGAATATGGAGGCATGGTCCATTTTAATTTTGTCAAAAAGATGAGTTCCCCTGTCTGTTAGACTGATTAACGTTTTCTGTTTTAAGATTTATGCAATAGAGAAAATAATTTTGTAAAAAGCATTGACTGATTGATATTGATTTTCATTCATTGTGGTTGTTTCAATACTTTGTTCTAATCAGTCGTAGGTTAATTCAAATCAATTATTTTTCTAATTGAAATGTGTCCTTCAGATCTGAAAGATAGTAAAATTCATCTTTGGTTTCAGAACACTTCACGCAAAATTTTTTATTTCTAATTATCTTCCTAATTGATATCAACAATTGCACTTTTCATAGGTTCTAGCTCCCTTACAAGAATCATGTTCGTCTTCAAACGAGGTAAGTTGTGGAAATATTTCTACATAATAAGACATAAATATGGTTTTAATTGAATTACTTTGACAGTTAAACCTTAATTACTAATTATCAGTGTCAGCCTTAAACATGAGTATTTGAACAAATTACTAAACTATGGTTTATCTATGGTTTGTTATTTCAATCATTGAATGCCCATTTTCATTTGAAATTTTGCTGATCGTTTTGCCTTTTCATATTTTCCGCCTTTTGATACGTTTTTCCCAACTCCCCTCTGTCGACGCATTCAAATCTCCCTTCCCTCAAACCTGCCCTAACATGCCCACTTCTAAACACTACAACAGTGCTAACTCTTACTAACATGCCCAAACATGCCAGCTCTCTCCACTGTTGTAATGCTCATTATACTGCTACTGCGTTATCAAGTGTCACGTGACAATATACTGTTCTGTGATTGGTTATTACGTTTCTCTATTGGAGAGAAGCGTAGTACAAAGGGCTATTCGTAGTCAATGATGGGTCATATTTTCTAATTTTCGGTTGTCTTCACTCATCAACGATTTGATCAGTTTTTAGTTTAATCTATAAGAGTTTAAGTTGCAGATTTTTTAAAATTTAAATACTATTGAGGGATGCCAGGATTTTTGACTGTAGTAGAGCAGCCAAGTTGCGATGAAATGCAAATTTGTAAACGAGGTGTGTAATATTTACTTTGTATGGATAGTGGATACCTAACTTCTACATTCAAACGGTTAGAAAAGTGGAAACAAATAATTAGCAGTTCGATATGACTGCCAGATAACTATTCTAGTTTATCTCAGTTCAGCTTTTATAACATCCTTTTCAGACGGGAGGAAGGAAGTGGTTCACTTCGATAAGATCACGTCCCGTATTCAGAAGCTGATGTACAACCTCAACACTGAGTTCGTGGATCCCGTGAGTTTTACACAATAATTGATATGAATGATTATGATTAGTATGGCAAATTGATTTTGATGACAACTTACTGCTCTGCCTCTTTATATTTGATTGACGTAAAAAATCTTCTTTCCTCCGTACACGATCACAAAGAACGTGATTAACGGTGTTTACAAAGGAGTAACTACAGTTGAGCTAGACATGTTGGCAGCTGAGACAGCTGCCTCTCTGGCTACAGAACACCCTGACTACGCTATCTTAGCTGCTAGGATAACTTGTAGTAACCTGCACAAGGAGACCAAGAAGGTTTGGGAATTTAGAAATTAGCAAGCTGAGAGAAGTGTGGCTTTTCTGTAATTTGTAGATAGCTTGATGTCTCCAATGATCCAACGATCCAATGATCCATCGCATAGTAAATGGTGGTTTTGGGATGTTTTTCTATGTTACCGAAAAAGGAAATCATCGAATCAACTTACTTTGCACCAAAGTTAACTATAGTTGTATGAAGCTAAACGCGTGACCTTTTTGTCAGGTATTCAGTGATGTGATGGAGGATCTACACAGCCACATTAACCCTGACACTAACAGACATGCTCCTCTGATATCCACTGAGTTATTCAACCTCATAATGGAGCACAAGGACTTACTCAACTCTGTCCTCATATACGATAGGTGGGTTTTGTCAGAACTCGAAAATCGGTCTTTTTCTGGGATTGATTGAGACCCGGGTTATCCCTTCTCACTCAGTCAGTCCAGGGGCGTAGCCAGATTTCTGAAGAGGGGGCGGCAAGTTACATTCAAAACCTGTTTAATGTTTTATTTTGTTGGCTCATAGCTCTCATTTTATCAAAATGAACAACATTTTCATATCATCTGTCCAAAAAGGTGGAGGTGACCGCCTGTGTCGCCTCCCCCTGGCTACGTCCCTGAGTCAGTCCATTGTTTTGTGTTGAAATTTAAAATTTCATACATTTCTTATGCTAAAACAAAGTAAACCTGAAAGGACTTCATTTTTATTTACACCTCAGGGATTTCAACTACAACTACTTCGGAATAAAGACCCTTGAAAAGACGTACCTACTGAAGATCAATGGGAAGGTTGCTGAGCGACCCCAGCACATGTTGATGCGAGTCTCTCTAGGTTAGTAGGGCTGACACTGGGTTTATTTGTTGAAATTGGAGAAGTCCGATGATTTCTTGGAAATTGAAACTTTGGAAGAAACTACTCGCGCTATCATTGAACTTGAGTCCTCATTTTGTATCAAATGTAGAATGAATCGTTGAAAATGTCTGTTTACTACTTCAATTCAGGTATTCACTGGGATGACATTGACGCTGCCATTGAAACTTACAACCTAATGTCAGAGAAGTTCTTCACTCATGCATCTCCTACTCTCTTTAACTCAGGAACTGTGAGACCTCAGCTAGCCAGCTGTTTCCTTGTTTTGTCGGGCTAACCATCAGCTATTGATTTCAAATATTGTTTCAGAATCCATAGGCTGCATGTTCCTTTATGCTAGCTATAAAATGCATGAATAGGGGTTATTTTTGCCAAGATTTCAGGCAGAAAAGGCGGCAAAACTTTTGCTTTTCTTCCTGTTCTATTTATACACGTTAATTACTCAAGTAGCCTGCCGGGTGTTGAGTTGTGACCTCACGGCTTTGTTCAGAGAGGCTCTTTCCCGCTCAAAGAGCACTGTCGTGTATGTAACGCGCGAAATGCATTATTTATTTTTGTGAACCAAGGAAAAATTGTTATCTCGGTAAAACGCGCGCGCTGCGCGCGGCTTTTTGTATTTCGTAGCGCGGTAATTTGCGAAATTTGAAGAATTTCGTCACATTTTTGTCCCAAAACGCCAGTTTTGAAACTGGAAACGTTGTGTTAATGATGCATGAATGAACCATCAACGTTATTTTGCTCACTTCAAGGTCAAAACAGAGGAAATGGCAATTCTATGACGCCATAGGGTCTATTTCGTAGCACAGTATCGTCCCCACCATAGCTCATTATTTTCAGCTGCTTCCTAATGCAGTGCAGCGACAGTATGGACAATATATACGACACACTAAAGAACTGCGCCATTCTGGCAGCCCATGCGGGAGGCTGTGGCGTATCCATGCAGAATGTGCGCTGTAGGGGCAGTGTCATTGCGGGGAGCAATGGGACTAGTTCAGGGATAGTACCACTGTTACAAGTGTTCAATAACACGACACGTTATGTGGACCAGGGAGGCAAGGTAGGGGTGGGATTGAGAGAGTTAGGGAGGAGGAGAGGAATGGGAGTTGACAGAGGGGGTGCGATGAATCAGAGTCTCTAATCCTGCTTTGCAATGTTTGGATCGTAAGATTTCCTGATCAGCTATCTTTGCACATGTCAGCTGGATTTCACATCGCATCATCTCCATGTCAGCTCCCTCCTTCACTCTCCTCTCTGCCCCATACTATTTCGTATACTGAGTCTAGGTACCCATCCACCAACTCCACCTCATTTCAGCTGTTTCCTTCTCACCATGACAGACGATAGTATAGATGGCATCTACGACACCCTAAAACAGTGTGCTATGATAAGCAAGTCAGCAGGAGGTGAGACATTACACAAATTCTCTGTCTTTCTTTGCCCTCGCCAAGTGATGCTTGAAAAATATAGACTTGTCTCACTGCCATGAAATTGATCGAAAAAGTTCCCAAATTTGACTTGTCTCACCAAGCAAAATGCAGCACACTGTTATTTTTCAAATTTTCGGATATGAAACGCTTTTTCAAATTTCCTAAAATGCTCATTTTATCTTCAAGCAATACTTGACACCATGCTACATTCAAATACTTTCGCTTTAAATTTTCTCTGTTTTCAAAGCACCTTTCTATGTGTTGTGTTATGATAATATTGATGTTTACGCCCGAGGCTTATAACTTTCGTCACATCAATGATTGCCTCAAGCTGTTGTGCACTATGATGATTCCTATCGGACATCAAAATTAATTCGCGATACTGTCAGGTATTGGAGTGAATGTGCACAATATTAGGGCCAAAGGGAGTTACATCTGGGGCACGGGAGGGTCCAGCAATGGCCTTGTCCCCATGTTAAGAGTGTTCAATAACACTGCCAGATATGTGGATCAAGGCGGCAATAAGGTAACGAGGAGGGGCTGTCAGACTGAGATCGCTCATGTCACGCTCAATGATAATACCTAGACTCAGTATACCCATTGTTAGATTAATATTTATAAATGCAGTTGAAGAATTCTAAAAGAACATGACTGTCAATCTCTGGTATCTGCATTATTTGTGAATTTGCATTTAAGACTCATCTTTTGTCACCCCTTCTAACTTATGTCCCTGTCTCCAGCGACCAGGCTCCTTTGCCATCTACCTTGAGCCGTGGCATGCTGACATCTTCGACTTCCTGGATTTAAGGAAGAACACTGGCAAGGAGGAAGCGAGGGCTAGAGACCTGTTCTACGCCCTCTGGATACCTGACCTTTTCATGAAAAGGGTATGGTAATTGTTTAATTTTAAGGCATATCTTCCACGATTTTAATCCATGCATGCATTCTACACTCATTCATAGATCCTGGGGTGACATTTTCACTTGACTAAGCCTCTACTTTTTTCATATCATATTAAAATTGTAAGCCATTGTTTCATACCAGGTGGAAGCCAACGGAGACTGGTCCCTGTTCTGTCCCAACGAGTCCCCCGGTCTCCAAGACGTCTGGGGAGACGAGTTCGAGAAGTTATACGAGAAGTACGAGCGGGAGGGACGGGCCAGGAAAACCATCAAAGCTCAGAAACTGTGGTTTGCGATCATTGACAGTCAGGTCGAGACAGGAACTCCGTACATGGTGTACAAGGATGCGAGTAATAGGAAGAGTAATCAGCAGAACTTGGGAACTATCAAGTGCAGCAACCTCTGTACTGGTAAGTGAAATTGTTCCTCGACTTTGTTTCCGTAGATTTGAAACCTGAATTAGTTTGCGCTAATTTGGGTTACGGGTTGTCTTCGTTGTACTGCTACCTGAATTTGAATTTAAGATCTGCAAATATCCAACCAATGAAGCTATCATTTTTTTCCTTTTCCAGAGATTATCGAGTACTCCTCCCCCGATGAAATCGCCGTGTGTAACCTGGCTAGTATCGCTGTCAACATGTTCGTGAGGAATGATAAGACTTACGACTTCCAGAAACTCAAGGAGATATCCAAGGTAATTCTTCTTCACACGATGAGCCTTTCCTGTGCTTTTAAATCAGATTACCGAATACCGACCATATGGTTTCACTTGTATTTTCCTTAGTTTGAACACTGTTCTACAAGGGTTTTTAGAGTTCTGACCCCAGGTGGTAACACGGAATCTGAACAAAGTGATTGACGTGTCGTACTACCCGCTGGAGGAATGCAGAAGATCCAACACTCGACACAGACCCATTGGTATCGGAGTACAGGTTTGTTTAAGAACTTCAATGGTTTTCATCAAAAGAAATGCGGTTATTAAAATTCTCTGTGCCGTTCCGTAAACCGTGGAATTCGCCATTAGAATACAGAATACTTTCATAGCAATCAGTGCAAATTTCACATTGTTTATTCTTAAATTTCATTGGTTCCCGTTGATCACGTGACACACATTTCAGGGGCTAGCTGACGCCTTCCTCCTCATGAGGTACCCATTCGACAGTGATGCTGCTAAGAAGCTCAACATCAAGATATTCGAGACTATCTACTACGGGGCACTGGAGGCTAGCGCTGAACTGGCGGAGAAACTAGGGCATTACGAGTCCTACAAAGGTGAGGCGGGGGACTATCGGTTTTAATTGTGAAATAGAACGGTTCCCGTGTGATCCAGGATAGTATTTATCAAGCATTATTTATGCCATCTTTGTTTAGCCCTACTAACTAAAGATAGGTACTCAATTCCGTACAGCTTTTCACCTTCTAATCATCCCCAGGAAGTCCGGTTAGTAAAGGTCAACTGCAGTTTGACATGTGGAATGTGACCCCCACCGACCTTTGGGATTGGGAAACCCTCAGAAAACAGATCAGCAGGTATATCGAATTTAAATGACCAGATCTAGGATTGATTCTTGCTCACTTGGATGATATTGGATTCAGGCTTTTCTTAATATTCTCAAATTCCCACCCATAATTCCCTGAAATCTCACACCCTCCGCTCCACAGGACGGGTGTTCGTAACTCTCTGCTTCTCGCCCCCATGCCTACCGCCAGCACTGCTCAGATCCTGGGTAACAACGAGGCTATAGAACCCTACACCAGTAACATCTACCTCAGGAGAGTCCTCAGTGGGGAGTTCCAGGTGGGTAGAAGAGAAGAAGTGATTTGGAGGCTCCAAATCACTTCGTTTTTATTTTGGAGCGCAGATGATTTGGTTTGAGATTAGATCGAGAAGCTCAATGAAAACACAGCTTTTAGGCTTTTTAGGGGGCAAGGTTAAAGAAGGGTTGCTGTTCGGCACTGTTTTGTCAAAGTTAGGGTCAGTATCAATAACATGGCATCCCTTCCAGGTTATCAACCAGCATCTGCTACGAGACCTCACTGATTTGGGAGTGTGGAACAGCGACATCAAGCAGCAGATGATAGCTGACAACGGCTCTATTCAGAGGTGGGTAGCAAGTTTAGAGAAATACCGGACAATGTTCGATAATTAGGTTATTTTTACACAAGTCGCTGGATTTGATGCGCTCGATCACTTTTTAAATTACTCGCTTTCAATCAAGCGTACCCTTTGGTGAGAAGCCCGGAGATACACGCATATCATTGACATTATCATAGTCCCTGCTTTTACCAGAGCTCCATCCAGAGGATTGAAGGTATCAGCGATGAGATCAAAGCACTTTACAAGACCAGCTGGGAGATTTCTCAGAAGTGCATCATTGACATGGCTGCTGACAGAGGTAACTGTGAAGTGCAGAAACAATACACATCTTATTCTGAGTTGGGGGGGGGACGGGGTAACTCGACCTTATTTCTTTGGAAGTGTTTTCTTTTCAACCCAGTCGTTTGATACTTTGATAACCTGCGAATGAGTAGATCCCTACTGGTTATGTTACACTATACACTTTACTGATAGCCTTGCCTCGCAGGACCGTACATTGACCAGAGTCAGTCTCTGAACCTGTTCCTGGCAGACCCGCAACCCAGGAAGATTACCAGCATGCACTTCCATGCCTGGAAACGAGGTGAGCAGTGCATTCTTTTCAATGGGGAAAGGAAGCTGTATTTCAGTGAAACTGAAGTTAATTTGATCGAGAGATTTGAAATTGATCAAGAATTCGAGAAACTGTTAAACTTTAGAACTCAATAGTATGTCCGAAGCGATTTTTTATGAATGCTGCATGCTGGCTGCTATGTTTTCTCCATTATGTGACACCTCATGAAGTTGAACTCCACCCCAGGTCTGAAGACTGGAATGTACTACCTGCGAACCAGGCCCGCTGTACAAGCCATCCAGTTCACTGTGGATCAGACTAAGCTGAAGGAGATGAGGAAACAGCAGACGGAGAAGGATAATGAGAGAACGGTGAAGGCAGCCCTGAACTCCAAGGGGAGCAGCTACGATCTCAAGGGGGACAACGAGAAACAGGTGCGTTCATATTACTCGCCGATATTAATCGGTTATTCAAGGGGGGGAGGATGGAGGTGGTTTTTAATGATGAGTTTCATTTCATATTGTAGCACATACCCCTACTGTAAGCCGTTAGACCCAGAATCCCATGCTTAGGCGTTTCATTCATGAAATTGAGGAATACACCGTTCCAGGTCCTACAAGAGAAGAGTAAGGAGGAGCTTGAAAGGGAAGCTATTGCAGCATGCTCCCTTGCCAACAAGGAAAACTGTGTCATGTGCAGCGGCTAAGTACCATGGACTCAATTCACGTGGTCACAAGAGGTCAGGTGACTATGTCACGTGGTTCAAGGAGGTCAGGTGATTTGTAAGGAACTATCTGCAATGTGCCTGGATACTTGTTTTAAATCTGCCGCAAATTATTTTTTAAATTCTTGGAGTATTGATCAATGGCAATAAAAAACAAATTATAATATTTCTTTATTTGTAATTTTTAGTATATTTTATTACATAGTATATGCATACGATATTGATAAACAGTATGAATTAATTTTTCTTTTTAAGTTTATCTTTCCATGATTAATTCTTCTTAATATTATTTAATATTTATAAATCTTTTTAATAGCTAAGAATTTCTGCAATATGACACATGATGTTGTGCATTGAACCCCCTTTTCAAATTGGAAAACATTACGAATGATTTTCAATTGCTGTTCGAAATGAAATTCGGGAATTTTAAAAAGGACAAATTACAAATAATATTATCGACAATCACATTAGCAATCAATATTACACACTGTATAACACTTAACATAGCGGCAACCCCAATCGTATATTAAGTCATTAGAATTGGTCGAAAACTAGATCATTGGTAATGGTGTCTCGACGTTTTGAGGCGGGGCGTATTACGCCGCGCTGGGGTACTTTTTGTGGCGCGTGACAGCGCGCAAATGTAAAATTTACTTTCTATACAAATCATAGAAAAAGCACATTTGCGCGCTATCACGCGCGGCTAAGAATTATCCAAGCGCGGCGTAATACGCCGCGCCCCAAAAGGTCGAGACACCGCGGTAATTTTCGAAAATAATTTGTCACTCCTAGCATAATATGTATATTAAAATCAAAACAGAATATGATCGGATGTTGTTATCTCAAAAACTGTAGTTTTCGCTATTTCAACGTGAAACAATACAAAACTCAAGTTATTTAGAGTCAGTCTTTTTTGTTCTCTAGGCATGTCCTACATCGTCAGTTTATTGAATCTAGCTCGATATTCTAGTGCTAACGGTGACATTTCGAACCGCAGTTTGCGCGGCCTACATTTTGGCGCAAACCTAAGCCGAGCAAACTGCAGTTCGAACTGCCCCTGCCTCTACAAAAAGTGTCACTTCATCAAAAGATAATATGCCCTAACAATTGGATCATATTATCAGAAAATTCGTAATCTTCGAATTCTATATTTCTAATTCGACAAAATTCCTATTTCAGCTTATTATAATTCAACAACATCCCAGTATGATTGAACTATGTGCCACAAAAATGGCCAAAACATTGACATCCTACTCCTAGTATATCTTGCACAGATATAATGGCTCAAACAGCAACAAATAGTAGTACAGATCAGCTTCAATATGTAACGTTTATTTATGCCGAATAGAATAATACTTCGAAACAACGTCACTGTTTTTTGACGAGGCTCGAGAAAAAATGTGATTGATAATTTCAGGTCCTTTGATACATTCTTTTTGATACGCTTCCATCTATCTTTCTATGATTTCTAACATTGAGTCTATATCATTCAAATAAATAAAATTTCTAAAATAAATCAAAATAATATGTACACATGGACGTTTAATTAATTGTCAGATCTGAATAACGGCAGCAGAACTTAGCGGAATAGTAATTTGGTAATGCACATTGGCACACGAAATTGAAGGGCAACTGGCGGCCAAATCCAAACTTTATTTGTTTATTTATATCCAACTCAGTCAATTTTTATTTCTATTATCATTTAGAACGTCATGGTTTATCCATATTATCGGTACATTTTATGCGATAATCTCTTTGCATACAGATGCTATACGTTCAATAATCCATGGTCAGTCTTGATTGTATACATTCAGTGTATATTGTATCATGTGTATACTATACACTATACACAGTGTGGCACACGGTATTTTGTACAATGTCCATCCATCACTGTCATTTATCGTCCTTTCAGAACTTTCAGCAGCAATGATTTTGAATTCCGATCTCCTTATATACGAGCAACCTCCGGCTTTGTCAAAGTGGATTCGGTGGTTGGAAGGGGAAAGGTTGCTATAGCAACATCGAGTGTTGCTAAGGAACTACTATCCCGGAAATTCAACTAAATCGTCTGTGTATATAGACTCCGCTGAAATTATAACGTTGTTATTAAAGGCATGAGCCAATTACACTTACAGAACATGGCCATTGAATCACGAAGCATTCATTAAACAAGGCACAAAACTTCAGAAGAATCAAATTTCAATTTTTGCTATCCACTGAACGCTTGAAATGCACATTAAACACATTTAAACCTTACTGCTTTACTAGGTTATATAGAAAATTTTAAACTCGTTTTATATTCAACTTAGTTGTATATTTAAAACTCACTTGGTTGCAAGTGGTGGATTGCCTCCGGGAATTCGGAGAAGTATCTGTGTTTGAGTGACACACTGGCAGATATCCTCTCGCTAGGCTCAAACACCAACATCTGAACCAGCAGGTCTTCACTCTCCAAGTCGTCTGACAAACTGAGGAGAATTTTAATATCACTGCTCTATATTCACATCCCTTGAAATTAGTTTAAAACTAATTTCAAGGGATGGGAATATAGAGCAGATTGGAATTTGAAGTGATTATGAATTGCATTGGTGAATGCTTCTGATTTCATGACTTGATTCATGGGTAAAAGCAATACTAGGACTCTAGGAAATATGAAATTCATTCTGGCTTAAATATTAACTCACTTGGCTATGACATCTACAAATCTTTGCTTAGAATACTTTTCGTAGTTCCGTTTGCCCCAATCAGGGTATTTTGTTACGTTGGGCCAAGTTTGAGGTGTCGGGGTCCCCATAATCTGAAAGAAAAACACGTCAAAATGATCTCGAAAGGTTAAAATTAGTGAATCGTGATAGCCTGAAATTATTCAGTCTCAAATCTCCCACTTAATCAAATCTAAACGCGCGTTGTGACGTAAATTTCGTGACGTAAGCAGAAGTGCGCGGCGCCGCGCGCGCACGTTTCTAGCAATGTAAACAATTTAGCTTTGTTCGTTCCATCAATAAAATGTCGCCGCGCGTTACGCAAAGTCACATTTGGAGTCCAATTTATCGCATGACTAATGATCCATTTCAGTAAGTATATTTTACACTCACTAGCCAGGTTTTAGAATGGAAGTACATTGATGTGAGAAACAGCGACAGGAATGCAGTGGGAAGGCCAAAGCTGAAGACCTGCATAATCCCGGAACTTAAGACTTTAGATTCAACTATCAACGTTTGATCTAAGATCTTCCATTCATGTCCAATCCTCTAAGTTTTACCAGGTTTTACATTTTCGGTTCGAATACCTCATCCTATAGCCTCTCAAATACATTTTCATAAGACAAATTCACGAAATATTTCCATTTTTCTCCGCGAATACCTCAAATCTTTCTGTCACATCTCATAAATGAAGCTGATTAGAACTTTATAAAGGAGAATGACAGAGCTGTGCTTCAGTGACAGATTACAGATTAATCTCCCTGCAATAGAATGTGGTGTTTCTCCCATTCAATATACTACTACTGCTGTATTATTAATGAAAGTAAGGAAGTAGCTACTCGACCGTACACTCACAAAGAGAGATTAATATTAATTGATCTACCGCGGAATCCCTTTCATACAGTCCAAATATGGGCATGTTATGGGGTAGAATCGTAGTGTTTGAGAGCTTTTGGGGCAGTAATGTATATATTAACCATAGTGGCACAAAAACCCTGCGGCATTCATCAGCCAGTCTATTCTTTATACAATAGTAATTTAATGAATCTACTAGTTGTGTACATCATATTATATATGAGTATATGGTACATATAGGTGTGTAATAATTAAGTAATTAGATGTGTATGGATATTATAACCACAATAGGTATAGATGATCAAAGGAGTAACGGAATCACAGTGATTCTTATGGATTATAGGTACTGGTATAAAAATAAACTGAGTCAAAATTGGGAAAATTTTTTACGAGTTTTAGGCAAATCTTTACACTCCCAAATACCACTGATAGATGAACTAACTTTGCTAAACACGTATATCCCTGTGTGTTTCACGCGTGGCGCGCACTTGGCTACCACGTTTTGTCTCGTAGGGAAGCGCGCGCTTCATGCGCAAACACACACCTTCAAATCTGGGGTTGTGTTGAGAAACACACTTTGTAGGTATACCCAATAGCCGCACGAAGAGCTAACTTAGAAAATCACATCCGATACCCTCGTACATTTCACAGACATAGCGGTTTAAATGTCACCGATTGGCATTTAACTCACTGGTATTTAAATCACAGAATATCTTGACACATTCTAACCAAATTTAGGGGAAAGTTATAGAATTTGAGAAGCGTTCTGGTACACACAATCCTTGATTTGATTAAGTATAGGCCATGTGAGAGGGTGACGGCAAAGTATTTATATTTCATACCTTCATATATAGCACCGTAAGTTGCCAAGTTAGTATTTTGGTTCCAAGAACTCAAGAAAGTTAATATTCACAGCCGTAAAATCGTATAAGTTTAAATGTTAAATGGAGTTAAATCAACCGCCCACTCACATATTTAAGTTTTAAGTAGGTGGCAGCGTAGGTAGCATTTTTCAAGAAATAATGTCAACTTTACTGAAAGCACCATTCAACTTCAATTATTGCTACATTTCTATTAGCACTTCGCGTGATCTCAAACAACAAGACACATGGTGTCCTGTGTGAGTGTGTGATAAGAAGAGCTTACATTTTAGCATTTAGTAGTGCATGGTACATAATAAGAATAATAATAATAGCAAATTGTTGGCATGGGAAAAGTGCACAAAAACAGCCAGATAACCAAATTACACAATTACTGGTCACGTACGAGCCAGAAATATTAAAATATCATGTTCACACGAGAAATAGGCGGGTAAAATGATGCCATAATCATAGTGCAATGTAGTAAGTTGATGATATGTGAATTACCTATTTTTCGGGGGGGTTTAAGTAGTTAAGTTCAATATAAAATAGAGAAATTAACTTTTGAATAATTATACTAAGTTAGTAAGTGATGATTACGTAGTATAACGTTTTATAAAATAGACAGTTGAATAACGTAAATTACAGTAAGTTAGTAAGTGATCATAACAGCATTATGTAGTAATCTTAAATATGAAACAGAGAGTTAAATAACATTAATCATAGTAATTGTGATCATTAAATTACAGACGATATTTAGCAATTTACAGGATATTACTATACTTATTTAATGCTATGTATACTGTTGGCGAATATACATCATATTCGTGGAATGAGTACAGATAACAGAGTATACATTAGTACATTGTACAATTTACATTGTATGTGCTAGGTACAAAGCATTGAAATTGATGTATGAGTAGAGTTGGGCTGCCAAACACTGACGTCTGACGTGCCAGAGTAAGACGGTAGTAAGGTAGTGCAAGTCGTAGGTTCCGCCTACTGACGTAGGCCGGAATACATGGAAGCATTCGATCACGTGAAAAACAAACGCGCAGACGTAACTGCCCAAGGAACGAGTTTTAAAGCCACAGAAGGCAATACGGGCATAATCCACTGACCGAGAGACACCAGAATTCATGAATATTCCACGGTTCCACTGAGTGGTGTGTATAATTCAGATATTTGCAGAGATATTCTAACAGGGGGGTGTTGTCCACCTACATGCGCGGTTTTTCTATGCACGGTGTACTTGTGCGCGGCTCACTGTCAACACGCCACGGAAATTCTAGGTGAGTGTAACTCGGGCATTAAATTTGCAATCCTGGTACTCACATTCCATATCTTAGTGAGTTGGTCCTTGACGTCCTTCATTCCAGGGAAGAGAGGTATCCCTGAGATCATCTCCGCGAAGATACACCCCACTCCCCACATGTCTAGCGAGGTGCTGTAGTCCGTGGAACCGAGGAGCACGTCCGGCGGACGATACCTGGAAGATGGTGGACATGTTAATAAAGTAATAGAGAGGTGCTGTATTTGCCTGAAAGATGGTGGGTCAGTGATCGATACTTGATAGGGGATGGTACCAGGATCAGATGAGAATACAGAAGGGCGTGTCAGAAATACCTGCATTATGATATGGCCTGGGTGTTTCGCAAAGAACGCTTTTTGTTTGGGATTTGAGGGGCGAGGTTTCTCCATTGAATAGCACAATTGAATAGCACAGATTGGGGTCCTAATCGATTTTAGAATTCTGCAACTTTGATGACGCAAATCTCACGTATTGCGTTCAATTATAAAATCAGAACATCAACACAAAGGTATACTGAAAACTACCAAACTGCGCCTGAATAGCTAAATCATTAGAAAATATGCAGCATAAATTAATGGCGATGAAGGGGCGAGCTTCCTTAACGCATAGTATACCTTGCTATAGAAGTATAGAGGACTATAGAGGACTATTGAGGACTGTAGAGACTATGTGGGACTATAAAGGACTGCGTATAACCCATATATGTACACTGTGCACATGCATTACTCGATGAAGGGATAGATAAAGACGCGCATTTTAATGCGCGCGTGATTTTCTTTTCATGGAGTTTCTATCAAAATCTACGCTTTTCATCGATTGATCCATGTTAAGAGTTTACCCACAGAACTTCTTGCCTCAACCAATCAATCATAAAAATTATCTTACACGCTCATTGGCCAAACTGCTATGCTCTAATAAACCGTTAATATATCAGCTTCAGCAACATGTCCTAATTTAGTATTGAAGTTGATTAAATAAATCAGAACAACATGCACAACCATCGAAAACTACGTGGTTCGAAAATTTCTCGAAAATTCCAACTTTGGGTATGTTATAACATACCCGAAGTAAATTTATTTGAAACCACTTCGGTTCTTAATCTAACACGTCAGAAATAAGGATCCAGAAATCCGGTCTATGACTATGCATACGCGAGGGTTTGAGGTTAATTCCTCAGATTATTATGAACAATTTGATTGCTCTGGTTGTTGGAAATGTTCCTTTGAATGCTTCTAGCTATTCAAAAGTTCAAACTTTCAAAGGAACATTTTCATAGTGTCATATTAAAGAGGTTTAACTGACATTTGTATTGAACCTCTGTCAAAGTAGCTAAAATAAACAATTTTAATTCAAGAAAAACCTTAACAAAATTAAAATCACGCTTCAAACCACTTACGAGCCTTTATTATTTAGTGAGTTATCATGGCTAAATAAAAAGGCATTTCAATGATTTTGAGTAAGATAATAATAGCTCAATAACCCTGAATTCTCCGAGGGGGCCACCCACGAATACACCCGATTTTCAAGGGGTGTAAATCTGTCAGTGATGTCTGCAAAAAATACTGAATTCAGAACATTGTCAGTGATTTCTGCAAAAAATACCGAATTCAGAACATTGTCAGTGATTTCTGTAAGAATGAGCTGAATTCAGAACATTTGGATTGGATAATGTCTCGACCACTCCTAAACCATTTATTTCAATGAGTTATTGCATGGCCCATAAATAGTGAGGTTTGTGGAAACTGCAATCGAAATGACTTAAAGGGGTCTTTATTTGCATCCGAGGTGCCCTCGGAAATCACATCAAAAAGTCAAAGAACAAAATATTATTATTGAATATCAGAGGCCACATGACAGCATGCTTATATCGTGCATGGACTGAGGATTCTTACAAGGCTTGGCTTAAACTTGGCTAATCAAATAATCAACATTTTTGGTGCAACACTTATCCATTATCCAAGAAGGGTTTAGTTTACCAGCACTCCACAACAATTTTCGGATCAATAATGGGTAAACAATTGGTAGCTTACTAGCTACCATTAATAATGTGATTGAAAATCCCCCTTTTTATAATTGAATGTCTGCACAGTATCGCAATACCTTCTTCATTACAGAATTATACGCGCATTTATACAGTGTTCACTATATTACAACGCTACTCTCCAGGCATTGCAATTTGCACCAATGATATTAAAGTAGTCAGTATATAGCATCCCACTGAAAATAGTACCACCAATCAATAAATCAATAAACACCTCCCCCTCTCTCTCCCTCTTTCTGTGTGCCCTGGTGGAGGTTTGATCACGAACATCATATGCGCGTCTGAGTGACGTCACGATCAAGGGTTTGAGTAGTAAGTTGATGAAGTAGAAGCAGCAAAAGTATTGTCAACTGCTTTAGCTATATTTATTAATCGAGCTGCGCAGCACGCTACTGGTATTTTATTAATGAGCATTATGTAATTTGCGGATTGGGATTAATGACCATTACTTCTAGAATTCTAGAGGGGGCCGCAGATTGGTGATTGCTTGCACCACAATTACTAATGGAGATTCTACTGGATTACTAGACACCCACTGGCCACTGCCCAGGATTTCTAATTATAACACTCACTCGTGGTATAGCACGAGTGCTACGAAAGTGATTTATTAATCGCTTCAATCAGTTGGCAAATAGAATTATTTTGAAAGAATTAAATTATGATTGAAAACAAACTCCTTCGTACAATCGTGCTTATGACGGGAAAACTTGATAAATCGTGCAATGTCTTTTCTTTCCTTCGATAGAATCTGGCTTTTGGTACGCCTAGAAGTAGAAAGGAATTTAAGAAACTTTTTGACATTATATAAAAATCTTATTATTCCTTTTTCGTCATTTTTCTGGAAAAATACAAAGATCGAGGGCATTTTTACGTACGAAAAGTGATGCAAGCAATGTCATTGTTCATTTTTTGAAATATTTTGAATATTATAGTCGCTTTTTGATTTTTTTTTCAATACTCCAAAATGTAAGACATACACCTTTGAGAAACCTTTATGAAAGAATGTTACATCATTTCAAAACTTGAGAGAATGTTCAGTTAGATTAGCAAGTTCGTATGATGTCGCAACAATTGTAACACTGCTGTATCATAATATTCTGACCAGCCCATAAGGGGTATCTTCCTGATCTAACAGTATGATATCCTAATCTCTCAGTGATTCGTTCTCAGCAACTTGCAGGAATCATGGGGACCATTAGCACAGGGTACCAGGGGTGCGTTCAAAGTTATATGCTTATAAGATGTCAGGTTAAAGATCACGGGTTGTCAGGTTGTCAGGTTGAAAGGGTTAAAAATGACGGGTTTTCAGCTTACAAGGTCACGGGGTTTATTTAACCAGTTTGTCAGCTGAAAAAGCCTGATTTATGTAAAAATTGCGTATTTGCCAACTGACATTTCATGTGCCCCAGATGACACATCGGAGAGTAAATTATATATAAAAAACCGCGCGCTACGTATAAACCACGCGCGCGAAAAATACGCGGTTCAATACGTCATCAACTTACTACGTTCCACTTTGATAATGACGTCATCTTACCCACCTATTTCTCGCGTGGGCACATCAGTCTAGTTAAATATATTTTAATACATTAATTGATAGTTGCAGCTCACCCACTCAAGAGAAATTCTATAAAGACATGTCACAGCGGCCTGTCAATGTGCGAAATATCATGACGGATTGATTGTAGCTGTTGGGAAACATATTCTAAAGTTCAAAGTAATATAATCTAGATGTCCTGAGTAATGTCTTTGTAGCTAGATACGCATTTCGTATAGTATATATAGCTCGCTTTTATTATAAAGTAGCATTTGATTGGCTGGTATTTTTAGATCTAGGAGAATGATTGGTCGTACGGAAGAAAGTATTTAAGTATTGCAGGTAGTAGTATATTATTGCGCATGCTATAGCAGGGGGCAAAGAAATCTTCTTACGTATGGGCGGGGTGTATTTATATAGGGTGCCACAATACTACGGGAACTTTGACTGACGAAGGGTCCCGCCCTAAAACTAATTGGTTAATCAAGAAATGTGCAGGATCTCAGGATGGGATGATGGGTGTTGGCGTACTGGCGCAATCAGCACACGCAAATTTTGCAATCAAATATTATGTTGGTCCGTGGATGGATGGGAGTAGCACCAAAATAATCTTGAAAGATGCAAGAAGATGAACAAAATTTTCAAGGACTGGTAAACAGAATTAATTACAAGTTTCTGCTTGTCCGTGAAATAAAATTTGAAAATGGATGCATGGTCGTTAGATAAAATTGTACCAGATAATATTTTCATCTAGACAATCGGGTAAAGAGGATAACTTACCAAATAAGTAATATAATATTAAATAAACCTACCAGAGAGTGACCACTTCGTTGGAGTAGGAGTGAGTGGGGACTGACTTCGCTCGAGCTAAACCTGCAACAGATAACGTTATCAGTAATTCCTGAAAAACGAAAGCGAAGAGGTCCCATCCACATTTCCACTTGGGTAATGTGATATATTCCTTAATTCAGTAATTTAGTAATTGGTGGACATGTGGCTGTCTTATCACTTTATCATTGAATGCTAAAAATTAAAAGTTCAAGCCCCCTTTGATTTTTTGATGAAGGTACTGGGGAGTGCCGAGTGGGGAGGTGCCGTGTATAAAACATTTTTCTCAATTCATTGACCCAACTCAGAATAAAGGTTCAAATAGAAATAAAATGCGATTTTGGTCTTGAGGCCGGTTGAAAAAAAGGAAAAAGTCCGGTTATTTCATTACAAGCCAGTGTTGTGTTGTTGTATCAAGAAAAGAATCCCTTATTTTTGGTAAATGTTAGGTGGGTGGGGTAGTATTCATCAAATTAATGCTTGAGTAACCGTATAGTCATCTCAAAGCAACCACA
The DNA here is from genome assembly GCA_011033025.1 of Beroe forskalii. Taxonomy (NCBI): domain Eukaryota; kingdom Metazoa; phylum Ctenophora; class Nuda; order Beroida; family Beroidae; genus Beroe; species Beroe forskalii. The sequence continues at coordinate 32,505 of WFMF01000667.1, read as the reverse complement.
CGTAGACAAACTACGTCACAAAAGCATTATATGAGACTTTTATCAGAGTTCTATACTCTACGTAGTATTGAGTTATTGATAACCTTATGGTTACAATACATCATGGGGTAAAGGATTTATGCGGGTTTACGTTACTAATTTCCTAGTCTAAACCATGATAATGACGTCATCTTTACAAGCTATCATAAGGTTTATATTAGTAGACAAAGCATTCATTGTGTTACGTCTGACAATAGCTATGGATTAACTTATTAATAATTTGTTATTATACCTCTAACTCTATTAATAATAGACTCTATTATAATCTTACGAATAATTCAAATCCGATAATGCATGCCAGTAACGGTGTCCATATAGATAAAAGATAACATAATTTAATTCGGAGACTACCATTATGATAATGCCTTTTATTATGGTTATTACTTTATCGTAGGGGGAATTCGGCCGGGATTACAAAATACAAATCCGGATTCTTCCTAAGAACTTTGTCCAGGACTAAGATTTTATTAAGATTTCAATGCCTATAATAATGCAGAAATCTAACTCAGGGGGCGTGGCCCACCATTTGGGAGTGTCAATAATAAAATGTCTCCACAAAGAAGTGACGCTGACTGCAGTGCACACGTCTTATATGACATCAAGCTGACGTTCCTTCTAATCCCAGATTAGAGGGTACGTCAGAAGTAATCTTCTCACCAGATATATTTCATAAGACTCTCTCACATAAAGCTCACTATTATCTTATTATTATTCTTCCCAAGCTGCACTGAGAATATTGGTAAACACTGTGTCAGAAAAAAAGGCGGTTCAACATCATCAACTTACAGTTATGTGCTATGATAATGACGACATCTTAACCGCCTATTCCTCCCATGGACATGATAGAGTGTATGCTCTAGGGTGTGTTTAGAGTACACCTTACAAAGACACCTTATGCTCTTACAGAAACGAGACCAAAACGAGGTGTGGCGTTATCAATTCTACAGTATAAACCATGCTAATTACGTCACTCTCAAATGCTGAGTTCATGAGACCCCTGACATAGTGAGTCAGTTGTTGATGTAGAAAGGTATGGTTATTGCTTTATTAATTTAAAGAAGGAAACAACCTACTCAGCTACTCAGTTAAACCTTCAAACTCAAACCTGCAACGATATTCAATGAGTTTTTGCGAATTAGAAACGTACAAGAAGAACTTGAAGGTGACGTTGTTGCATCCATTATCATGGTTTAGAGCACTGGAAATAGTGGCAAGGAGAGCTTCTTTTTCCAAATAGTGATAATAAGCGCTTTTTACTTGCGCTTTTCCAAGGAAAAACGCTAATAACACTCGAAAAAAAGCATTTATTGTTGGTTCTGAAAAACCGCTTTTAATAGAATAGTTAATAAGACGTGACGTAGTTCTATCCATTATATCCTGGTCCAGAGCACTGAAAATAGTGAAGTGCTGAAGTGGAAGCTGTATTCTTTAAACCTTAAAACGCTATATTTGCATACTTGATCGTTTACTCTGAATACCTTTATGACTCTTAACAACATGTTAGTTAACTCTTTGACCGCATCACAAAACACATCCCTGACGTCGGAATGGTTTTCAAATCATTTGAAATAAATCAATACTATAAATGAGACTCCGACTGCAATATTAGACAGATATTTCCAATGAACAAGAAGTCATAATGGTTGTTTTATAACATACTGTCAAATGTCAATGCATTGGTACTGGTTGTGGTTTTTGCTAGCCTTGCCTATAATCTGAACAGATGATATGAACAAGACTCGGTTAAGATGACAGGTTATAGATTTGTAGATCATAAATGATACAAGAAACAACCATCTTACATGCTTACATAATAACTTGCTATCTTAGCATCTAGACAGCTCGCTATCTTGAAGGGTAGGCCATTTTATTGTTTATAATCTATAAAACCATTTAACCAGACTATCAGAGACTAAGGAGTCAATATAACAGTCATATCCTTCATGCTTTTCTATTAAGATCTAGGGAAGGAAAGACTGGTAGGTAAATTCAATGGAGATTGGAGCTAGTCACTTTAATTTTTCGTACGCTATATTCTATCACCAATAATTCATTGATATTCGTCAAATAATTTCAATTGCGTGACGAATCATCTTCTGACGCCTCGAACAGTTTTCAAGAAATCAGTTAAATACCTAATACCACAGTTGACTTAATATGCTGATAAATATCAGTTTGACACTGGGTGTGGACAGACTGTGGTTTTAGTTTGCCCCACCTTGATGCTGAATTTCATCCAATCTTCAGACTGCAACCATTTAATGAACCATATAAGAAGGCCTGGTTGACAAATGGGGCAAAGTGAGATAGAGTTGATCCAGGAAATTGCTTATACCTCGCTGTTTAGAATATACCTTCTCAAGATTATATCGCACCATTGGACCAACTGACCAAGGGAATTAATTTTATTAGAGGCTTATAGAGTTTATAACCAGGTGCAACATACTACCTCGAAATTGTGTTGAGACTGGGAGAGATTATATTGAGATTGTGAGAGATTGTATTGAGATTTGGGTAGATTGTATTGAGATTTCATTGAATATCTTGAGACTGCGAGAGAGGGAGAGGATAGTATTGAAGCTCTGGTCTCTGGAGACCAGAGGGTTGGAGGGATATTGGACTGAGATTATTATATAAGTAAAATACATATAGTTATATTATAGGAGGAGAGATTCTACACTCTGAAGAGGTAATTAATATTAGATTGTGTGGTGTATTTGTATTACAATGGCCATCATACTGCTCATACACAGTACCTGGCTCATACATCTACTTGTATTTGGATTCAAGTCAGGAGAGGGGTGCTGAAGAATGCTTCCTCATACACCTACATGTATTTGGACTCAAGTCAGGAGAGTGGTGCTGAGAATGCTGCACATACACCTACTTGTATTTGGATTCAAGTCAGGAGAGAGGGACTGAAGAAAGCTCAAGGAAGCTGAAGAAAGCGTCTCATACACATACTAGTATTTGGATTCAGCTCAGCAAGATCTGGGCGCTAAAGGATAATAAGAAGATAACGAGATATTCTAGTATTCTCTCGTTGCAGCTCATAGAATTTCTAAATCCAGAGGAAGTGCCATGACGTGATATCACGCGATGCGCGTCACGTGAACTAAATGCATATGTCTCTCATGTAACTCATGATTCCTTGGCATACCCAGCGAATGAAGTGATGTATGGTACTCAACTGAAAGTTATGAATGCAATAATTCATGAATATGCAAAAATTTGCGAATAGCCTATAGCCATAAAAGCATTATGAAAGAAAAAGTACCAAACATCGTTCAATCGGATGCCAGATATCCGTAGATAAAAAGATTCCATGAACCCAAATTATAAGGCGTAGGGTTCCAAAACCATCATAAAGCATTATGGAAGAAAAGTGCCCAACATCGTTCAATGGGATGCCTTATGTGGAATAACAAGATCCTACAATCTCATCCAATCAGAGCGATGTATTCTACAATCTTATCCAATCACAGTGATGTATATTCAGTGTACAAAATGTGTACCTATGTGAGTAGCTAGTTTACAAATGCTCATAACTTGTAGGTCACACTTCAGGAATAGGCGTTTGATCGTCATTAGTTCCCCATTCTAAGCCCTAATAATGACATCACAAACATTCGCCTATTGTTTGAGTGGTACACTATGTAAATACTATCATATCACTCTGATCTGCTGCAGAGCTTATAGAAGCTGAATATAGCGTTATGTGTACAGTGTGGAACTAGCTGCTGGTGACTGGTGAGTGGTCTTCTAGAACTATCTGGGGATGTACTAAGGAAGAGAGTTCTAGAAGACCACTCACCAGTCACCAGTGGTGACTGGTGAGTGGTCTTCTAGAACTCTCTGAGGATGTACTAAAGAACTATCTAAGGAACTATTTCATGTTAGGATGTACTTAGCAGGAGTGTGCAACATTTTGGAGTTACACATCTTGCATCTACTCATCCAATCCTAGAAATAGACACCAACTAGTAACATTTTAAAGTTACATCTTGCATGTACTCATCCAATCCTAGAAATAGACTCCAACTAGTAACATTGTGAAGTTACATCTTGCATCTACTCATCCAATCGCACACAATATGTAGACTCTTAGTGAGTAACTTCAAAGTTTGAATACACCTTCATATTATTGGTCAAAAGTCAAGTAGGTAGGTAGTCAAGAACACACTATACCAGATGTTAATACAAGATCATTATCATAATTACTTCATAATTAGAGTGATTAATACAATTAAATAGAGTGATTAATACAATTAAATATATGTTAAGTTGGTGGTGTATGATAGATTGGAGGAGAACAGTAGAATTACGATAATCTGACGTGTAGTTCAACGCAAGTTCAAATATCAAGTAAATTTGTTAGGAAAAATAAGTCCTGGTAGAGTTGTGTATTAATAAATCACTTGTGTGCCAAATTATGTGCTATCTTTAACTAGCACATACATAGGCACACACAACGCTTTTTTATATAATATCACCTGTTCGGAAAGTTCTAGAAGGAAAATTCGAAGCGTAAAATACATTCAAAACTCGCGGCATCGGATTACTAAATTACTCGTTAAACTCAATAATATGATTACATTAACTCGCTCAGTTAAAAAAAAACTTGGATAAGTTCATCGGATTTAATCAAGTAAAAATAATATTGTATTATTTTACCCTAAATTAAATCAATTGCATTTTATCTCGAGGTTTTGCACGAAATATATCAAATTTACAGAGCATAAAATGCATAATATTATGCACATTTATAATAAGCATCGTACATTTGAGATTTCTTGGCAGAAATTCAGCTCGTGTCATGTTTACTAAACGATATTTTCAGGATTACTTTACCTACCACACTTACACTGTGCTTAGTATTTTATTTTAAGTATAAATCAAATTATGAAAACGAAAGGTGTTAGTACACTTCACTAAACGCAAAACACGACTATAGCGACAGTTAAACATCACCAATTAACCATTTTAACCTGTGATAATGATCTCACAGGTTGTGCATATTGCACACTTTGGGCAGGCCCTCTATAACTTAAACAGCATTTCATCATCACCAATTAACCATTTTAACCTATGACAATGATCTCATAGTTTGGCGTATATTGCAAACTTTGGGCAGGCCCTCTCTATACTTGAAATACTTATTAAGATTTCAACAGGTGCTGTCTGCACGTGTGTACGTCTGCACGTGTGTACGCGTTTAAAAATAGGAAATGTGTGTGTTATACCAATTGTAGTGTGTAGTTTTATCCAGAACTTGCAAAACAAGTACAGCTGAGTGTGGGATGGGATGGTCCTAACCATTGGTTTGTATTGAAGTTTTATTGGATATCTGAGATGCTTTTGGAGGGACAGAAAACTTGCAAGTCGCTTATTTGTTTATTTCAACAATGCAATAGCATATTGTTCAATCAGTCAAAGGATAAAACCCACTCACCGAAATCTGCAAGTTTGAGTTCGCCTTTGTCATCAATCAGAATATTCTGGGGTTTCAAATCTCTGAAATTACATAATGGTTATTAATAATGTCATGACAAGTTTGATAACCTCCTGAGGCAGGCTTCAAGGTAGGGACATTATAAATTTGATCAAGCTGCACACGATTATAGGCTAGAAGATATAAGACCTATAGCAGTACACCATAAACATTATAAGGTTCAATTAATCAGGGCATCCTGCATCCTATTCTACTCCACACCACCTCTAATCACAAGGACATCCTATTCTTATCCCCCTCACCTCCTCTAATCGCCCACCTGTGTAATATCTTCTTGTTGTGACAGTAGTGTAGGCCTCTGAGCAGCTGGAACAGGAAGAGCTTCACGACCTTAGGTTTCAGTCCGTTAGGGTACAACTCCATGTACGAACCAAGGTCAGTCGACTGAGGGAGAAAAGAGGTTTTAGATGAATAAATACATACATTCAGCAGCGAAATACTAATTCTAGCGTGTACGATTCGGATTAGAGAATTAGAAAGTGTAAACTGACAACATTTTCAGTTGAACAACCGACAAAAACCGAAGTGTTGTCATCAGTTGTAAATGAACAGTGGCCGTGAGTCAAGAGTCTAACAAGACCCTGTGCTATCACACCATATGCTGGGAATATAATCAACAGTATACCCTGTTACTTTTAAAAAATGTAGGCGACTGAATACCAACAATTTACCATTCTAAAACATGATAATGACGTCATTCTCAACCGCCAAAGCCCCTACCCAACGTATTATAGTCTTCCTATCATACATTAGAGCATTTTGGGGTTTCCTCCCTCTCTGTAAACATGTAACACTCACAGAGAGTGAAGGGTAATCCCAGGGGGATTAGAGTGAGCCGCGCACACAAGGTGAAGGGTAATCATAGAGGGTACGCCGCGCACCTATACTCAGAGTCAAGGGTAATCCATGAGGATATGCCGTGCACTCGCGCACATATCGTGAGGGATAATGCCAGGGAGTGCGCGGCACACTAACACAGAGAGAACGTGAAGGATAATCCCCTGGGGAGTACAAACAACAGGCAGGGGGTGTGCGTGTGACGTCATTATCATAGGTTAAAGTGCTCAGTTGATGACGTTTTTGACAGTCACTTTGACAAATCCGAAAGGAGTATTGGAGGTTATTCCAAGGGGTTTATCTTCAGAGCTAGGATAGTTGCCCAGCAACTACTAAATTAGTGCACGCAATCTGACTCCGCAAGAATTTTAGCTCGGCCGACATAACAAGTTTTTAGGTTTCACAATCAGGAGGAAATATCGGGGGAATGCCTGATGATATGGCTCCTGAATTTCCTAAAAAGGTAAGATAGGCTGCCAGTTATAATGCAGGTGGCAATGATTACCATCTTCATTGTATGAATGAGTCATCACAATAACACCTGCTGCGTTTGAATAGCAGTATATCATTCTATAAACTTATCAATGCCTTATTATTCCGCTTAGACTGGAACCCAGCAGGGTGATTCAATAATATTCATCCATATCAGTCATTTTAGTAATTAAATGTTTAGTTTTACAGTTTTTATAATTCGGAGAACTTCAATTACGAAGCTCAATTAGGATTATTGCATCGGAGCCTTTAAACCTAGCTTACTTCTTCTCTTTTACTCTTCCACGGCAGGATTATTAGTTGAGGATTAATTTTACCAATTATGAATCCCATAATTACATGCTCAATTACATGCTCTCACTTGATTTTAAAGCATTAAGATTTGTAGAACCTCCAGCTATTACGAGTAATAGGCTGCTTTGAGAAGCGTAATAACTATGGTTTAGAGAGGTCAACTCAATACCTCAAACTGCATTGGAGCACGGCACGAATTCAATTAGATTAAATTCAGTTACTCAGGCAAATCATTTGCGAGCGCATTATCATATAGTGTGATGGATCAATTATTGAAGCCTTCAGAAGATAACCCTGCCCTTATATTAAATTGAGCAAGTATGAGTAATCCGTGTTTATCCCATAGCAGTATTCATCTAGACAGCTAGAACCGAGATAATTCTAAATGTCTCAATAAAGGCAGTTAGATGGTAACTTAGCTATACGATCTTAAAGCATACAAGTCATAACTACTCAACTATCAAGCCACAATTTATCGTCTATCTGGTTACATCAGTGACATTCACATCAGTGACATTCACATCAGTGACTTTCACATTTCAAATCATTTCGTGGCTCGACAAGTCGACACTTATCGCTGTGTAATTTGTATTCCAATACCACATATCTTCGCAGACTTGGAGGGTAAAAACCCAAAAGCCAAAGATTCAGTACATGCATGACGCATGTAAGGCGTATTATGCATGCATATAAACATTATACAAGGTGCATAATAGGAACACTGAACAGACATACATTACATCGGGAGACTGGACAGACAATGCCATGCATATATTCAGGAAGAGCTACATTAGGTATTCATTGGTTGGGCGACCTGGACACTGCAATTACACTGTGAGGACAGAACTGCTGACTTTAGGGATGCAATATATTCATTGATTGAGCGGGCAGATTACTGTTACACAGGAAATAATTCTGACTTTTGGATGAATTATTCATTGATTGAAGGCCCAGGTTGGCTACTCAGCTGAAGACACACTCGCGCCTTCTCTCCCTGTCACTTACAACTAGATATGTAGATTAGGGTGTTTCATAATTTCCCATATAGAGAATTGTATATTGTTCGGGGTCAAAAGCTATTCTTTAGGACATAAAAAATTGACAGAAAAAAGTTTCAGACGAAAAAAATAATTTTAAGCACGTGCACAGACCACAGCCATTTTTACCTGTAAAAATCATGATTTTCGGTAAAAAGTTACCCATCTCTTTTTCTGCTTGAGTGGCATACTTCTAAACCCTCCATCGTGTTCCTCGGCCCGGAAAATGGGGGTATAGGTCCAAAAATTTTTGACCTACGACCTTCAGAAGCTGAGTTATCACCGATTTGCATATGCCCATATATGGGCATACGCTAGCAAAAACAGGCGCATGCCCATATATGGGCGTATGAAAATCGGTGATAACTAAGCTTCTGAAGGTCGTAGGTCAAAAATTTTTGGACCTATACCCCCATTTTCTGGGCCGAAGAACACGATGAGAAGGCTTAGAAATATGTCACTCAAGCAGAAAAAGAGATGGGTAACTTTTTATCGAAAATCATGATTTTTACAGGTAAAAATGGCTGTGGCCTGTGCACGTGCTTAAAATTATTTTTTCCGTCTGAAACTTGTTCCTGTCAATTTTTTATGTCCTAAAGGATAGCTTTTGACCCCGAACAATATACAGTTCTCTAGTTGGGAAATTATGAAACGCCCTAATGTAGATATACATCTATACATGATCTTTCGTCCTTTTCCCTCAAAAAGGGGCTTAGTTTACAAACGAACAAACACGAACAAGGGCACAAAACAACAAATGTACAACCACACAGACAGACAGACGTCAGACACACACAAACACAAACACACCAACAGTAAGCCCGCCCCATAGAATCCTACTACGTATTCGAAGACGAATACTGGTAGGGTCCTTGTCGTACCGACAAACTACACAGAAACGCAAACAGACAGACATACAGAAACGTAAACAAACAAGCAAACAGACAGACAGACAGACAGACAGAGTACAGAAAAACACACTTACAGGTTTACAGACACACCAACACTAAAACTCGCCCCATAGAAGTATAGAAACGTACCACGTATTCGAAGACGAGTGTTAGCATCCGTTTAGTGTGGATAATGTCGTGTAGTACCACGATATTGGAGTGCTTCAGCTCCTTCAGCAGCGACGCTGAAAACAACACTTTGTGTATTACCGGGAAATTGTGTGGATTGGTGGGAAGTGTGGATTACTGGGAAAAGTGGGGAATATTATATCGGGAAATGTGTGGGTTAGTGGGTTTAGGGTTATTGGGAAATATGGAAATTTCATAAAAGTTATTTCTGAACATTTTCGAGTGAAATATCGTCTGCTGCATTTTCATTTTCATTTCTGTCCAATCAAGCCTGTATGATCATCGGAGATATCACGTTTTCAACCCACACGAAAATAACAGTCGTTTGTGAGTTGAAGTTTTTGCACTAAAATTTGAATATTTATTGGTAGGCTTGCTTTCTCAAACAATGAAAGAAAAGCAGCCTCTGACAACGTTCAAACAAAGAGGGCGTTATTTAGAGCACTCTATTGTTACAATAGTTAGAATCAAAACAATGGATTCTCCTTTACTCAATGTGGTTAGGCACTATAAACAACTGAATAAGTGAATAAGTCTTGATGACTGTCACTTGGAAATAAATTGAATTGGAGGGGGGGGGACTTTTTACATTCAAAAATGAAAATTAATGAAAAACTTAATAATAGGTAAAATCTTACTACTTATAATTCTTCCTCATATATAAATAAATAAATAAATAAATGTATATCTGTCTGTCCGGTCTTCCTTATATATAGCCACAGACCTCTTTGACACCACTCAGTACCCAATCAAGCATACCGATGATCGGAATGTTCCAGTGACGTTTGACACCACCAGGTATATAGACATCACTTAGAGGAGTGGGCACACTCGATTGAAATATGACCTCATCACTGATAAGAACTACAGTACTGCATTATACTGTACGAATTGCTGAAGCGAAAAAATTGTGAACGATGGCCGGAGGCCATGGGTTCTGCTAGTTGTCATAATTTTAATGAACAATTAATAAACGTTACCTTCCCGGATGGCAGTGAATGGTGTTCCCTCCTCCTCACTCCTCGTGATCTCTTTCAGTGCCACTACAGTTCCAGTTATACTGAAATAGTGAGTAGTAACATTGTTATTTGCTAATCTGCTTATTTAGCGAACTAGAAAGTTTTTTCTTTAATCGAAATCTTTGATTTTACTCTTGAATTTTAGGACGAAATCAGAAATTTTACAGAGACATCCTAGAGACACCGTCTTTTCTGCAGAAGACACCCCTGAGAAATCTAACATGGCCACATTGCCAGTAGTGAGCACATTACTGCACACACATCCCTGGAGGCCATGAGTCTAACGACATTGCTAGTACAGCACCCACTTAACACTATATTGTGTACAATTTTACTCATCACAATGCATCTAACACGGCACTGCATTGCGCCATTGTCAGCTGTACAATGATCGTCAAGCTGTGGACAATGGGAGTATATACTTCTAGGCTCTAGCTTTCTAGAAGCCACGGAGATTCGAGTAGAAGAAGAAGACAATATTCTTGAGGCTCTGGTGTTTTGGCACATCACCAAAGTGAAAGTATAGGGGGAATTGGGGATCTACTCAGTCTTTTATTTTTTTTCTTGTGAATATAGACCGTATTATGTCAATCGCTAACAAAGGGACGTTATTTGGTGACAAGTGTGGAAGTGGTGAATAGGTGAGCTGTGAAATGGAAGAGTGATATAATATCATCTCCCGACTCACAAAACACTTCCATATTCAAGAACAATCATGACACATAGTCGATAACGAATTTAAGAGTGTGATGCCGTTTTCTAAATGATCTCCATACTTCGATAACATAGCCACTAAATGGTTTTCATCAATTCGGCTAGACGGAAGGCGGTTTTGCAGCGAATTCAATCAGTAAAATATTTGCTAAATTGCACTGCAACAGAGCTAGAATTATCAGTTCTAAGGAGACATACGGAGACATTCCACTTGCTCACATGTCTCAGGAGTGATGAGCAGGGATTATCCATTGAAACCAAGTGCTCAAATCTAACCAAGAGACCCATTTGTGTACTACTGTCACCTAAGTGTGCCTCAAAAATGCCAAATATGTGCCTAACTACGCCCTAACTTTTTTAAGATGGAGACTTTCTCACGAATCCTTACCTTAATTTATTAAATTTCTTTGTTAAAAGAAAGTTTTGCATCACCCAAGAAAGACCATTCTTAGAACGTTGTCGCTAAGAGGCACAGTATGAATTTAATAGAGAATATCACGTTTGCATCTCATGTAACATTGAGACATTGAAATGGCTGCAGTCTGCACTTTCTCATCACACAAAGGAAGAAGTTAAGTGCTTCTATTCTGAGAATCATGATAATTATAAAGTGTCTCACTTTATAATAACTCAGCTTCACATCAGGAAAGCAGGAAGTGGGTCTCTTTCGCAGGAAGTGAGGTCTCATTCAAAGATAGAGCGGCACACAGTTCCAAATAAAGCGGCAGAATACAAACCTTTTAATATCAGCATATTCATCGACATAAGGGGTGTTATTATATAGGAGTTTTTATGAGCAGGACTTCAAATGCCAGGTTTGAATGTTGGACCCTCGTTAAAGCCTGAGTCTCTGCTCGTTAAGACATTTCATCATAGTACAGCAGATATTCATTCTATAATAACCATTCTGTGATTCGGTGCACACAAAGACAAGAAGACAACTCTTTGTCTCGCGGCTGATCAGATTTTATAATAGAGTACTAAAAGAACGATTCCCCTGCTTTCAAGCGATTTACAAGTCTATAGATAGCTACTCTTATGATATTTACTGGACCTAACAAAGCTGATTCATGTACTAATAATGTCTGACAAATTACTGTACACCGGGCACGGGAAATACCCAGCTTTGCGTCAACAATGCATCATTTTAAATCATGATAATGACGTCACTCTCGACTTTCTGATGTTCCTGTGCCGGGTATTCGAGCTGTAACATTCGCGTCATTAGAACAGTTAGCCAACATACTTATAAGAACTATATAAAGTTTGAATGTTTTAGCATAATATTATATAATATTGGTTCATAAAATATTCAAGTACACAGTTAGCCAACATCAACCATAATATAAGTGTCCTAACTATTCAATATGATAATATTGTTTGTATGTTTGTCAGCGCGAGCGTTTGTGTGTAGAGTGTATAGGTAGTAGGTACGCGTGCAAATTTTGCGCCTGAGTGCGAGTTTCGCGCTTGTGTGCGCACGTTTCGTCCTAGTGTGCGAGTTTTGCGCTTGTGTGCGCACGTTTCGTCCTAGTGTGCGAGTTTTGCGCTTGTGTGCGCGAGTTTCGTGCTTGTGCGATATTATGAGTGCGCGTTTTGTGTTAGTATATGCGTGCGTGTTGCACTTCGGTGGGCGCATTTACGCAGAAAATGTTGGAGTATATTCGAACGAATGAGTGCCAGGTATTGCAGTGTCTGATGGTTGCTTTTGTGCGCTATGATTGCTTTCAATTGTTCTGGGACCCGCCTGTATGTCTGTAAATCTGAATAGAATGTATCTTTGCGAGTGTCTGTGAAGTGTATAAATCTGAATAGGACGTATCTTTGTATGTCTGTATGTTCGAATATATTATTGTCTGTTTGCGCATTTGTGTGTGCTGTACGCCGTGTACACCGTGTGTGTATCTGTATATAACTTCATTTAGATCAAGCTATAAATACCTCTGCATTGTCGAACGACCCATCATACTTTACGTATATTTATATCTATTAACTGCTTGTAAGCCGGGGTAGTTGCTCTCAATATACTAATATAGCTTCGAGCGTCTTGGATCTGCAACCCTTAGTACGGACTAGCAATATAAGCGGTTGAGAGTGACGTCATTATCAGGACTTAGAATGGTGCGTTGATGGCGGAAAACTGATGTTATTTCCATGCGCCTTGTGTACACTGCTGGTAACTACAGAGGTAATGACTTGTACAGGTCTTTCAGTGTCCTGGACTGCCACAGGCTCGCCATATGCAAATAAAGGAGTGAAGTAACAAGGCTACAGGCTCGCCATATGTGATATGCAACTAGAGTAGTGAAGTAACAAGGGTCTGGCCTGTAAATTAAGTAAATATATAACTGATGTTCATGTTGTGAAGGCTCTGGTGTAAATTCTAGAGTTGCTGACAAGCTCAAGTAGCCAACAAGGAATATGTAGGTATAACGCCTAGAATATATTGTATCATACCGTAAATCCTACCTCGTACTGCCGAACTACTATACTGGGTTTACTCCTTAGATAGGGAAGGTCGAAGAGGAAAGCCTTTTCCACTAAGATCTGCAACGAAAGTTGGGATAGATTTTCAACAATTCCCCAAAAAAGTCGTTAGTAAGATGACAAGTTTACAGTAGAATTGCTGATATCCCATTGCCCCAGGGAATTAAAGAACTAGTGGGTCTTCACCTCCTCCCTTTACCTGGATTTTCATCTCAATTTTACTTATCAGAATATAGAAGAGATCATGGTCAGGTTATTTCCTGATAAATTCTTTCTTTGATCTTTCCTCTAATTATGACAAAATAAGAACATTCTGAAAGTCAGTTATTCTCTCTTGATGAGGATTGATAACCAAAACCGTACTTTTTGAACACCTTTAAAAGTTTAAAATGAAAAATCCCACTGGTCAAATTCTTTTACTTATAATGTCACTCCATAATCCATATAAAAGTATTGATAACCCGATACTAATCTCACTGGTTTCCATAATCCATACATCAAAGTATCGATACTAATCGCCGCTTACGCTAAACAAAACCCCCAGAAGCCATTACCTTCCTAAGCCATTGCCCTATTAGGCAACACTGCTAACCCACAACCGATAATCACCGGTTAATGACGTCAAACTGGGTCGTTAACTCCCCACTTAAAGTTACTCCGATTATTATGAGTTATGGTTCTCACTGATATCGGGGCGTTTAGAGTACAATTTATATATTATCAGGACACTTCATGCTGTGTTATTGGAAAATAAAAGTGTGTTGGTGTCGATGAAACACTATTTTAGTTCATGATAATGACGTCACCCTCTTAACACCTAGATCAAAGCGTTATGTATTATTTCCCACAGTCCTGCCTTAGCTGTACAATTATTCATCACTATCGTACGAGACGTTAATTCGTTTAATTGAGATCTATTAAAAGCTATAAAAGTGATCATTATCAACTTAAATATATCTCGACCTATCCCCAGTGAATTTAATTGATTTAATTCCTTGATCAATAATTAATCGAATGGAAATTCTGAACCACCGTAAGAGAGGTATAATAATTGATGGAAGTTGGTAGGTACTAGGTAATTGATATATATCGAGATTAACTTCAAGATTAATCTTGATATATCATCATTATTATTACTTTATTATTGGTGTTTTATATTTTAAACGAATATTAAAAGCTCTAGACAACTAGAGGTGAGGTGAATTGACCAATGATTGAAGGTGTGTGTATTAAACACGTTTATGAAGGAGTCTGGAGTGATGAAGCAGTTTATGAAGGAGCAGACAGAACCTCTGTCCAGGAAGATTTAAATGGATGAGGTTAACAAATAATATTATGCTTAAATGGTTTAAGGTTGAGTTAGTTAGTTGGTTTTCAGAATTTAGAAATCATACACAAGCTTATTTATTCATGACGTTAGGTAATGCTTCAAGGGTGAACTAACATTTCAGAATAATTCTGAGACCATTATAGGTTGATTTATGAAGGTCGATACCTAGGAGGAAGGCGGCACAGGCAACTGCCTCCCCTTTTCGGGCAGAGATTTTGGAAATTTTGTTAAGATTTAATTGCTCGGAGTCAAGCAAAAGGTTTTGAATGAAACTCGCCGACCTCTTATCAAAAAACCTGGATACGCACCTGTCTGTAATCAGCTACGAGCGTGTTAGAACTCAAATGATTGAAAATGATTCTTTAAAGCTAGCATGGCATGGGTTTTCTTTGATTTAGAGTGTGTATAAAAGTATCACAACAGTCTATACACACGCAACTAATGTCATGCGTACACTTAGCGATGTTATACTGGTTTTATGTCTAACGTACGTGAAAGTACTGTTCATCGAGTCATGAACTCTGAGATAAATGAATATACGTTCAATGTTAAGTGCTTTTAACTTCTTGACAATACCAGTAATTGATGGATCTATTATTAATCACCAATAAACCCGAAGCAAAACAAGAAAGAAAGCTGTGATTTGCCACACAATAGACCCGTTAAGATGAGATGTTACATGTAATATTGAAACTATCTGTAACCATAGCACGCAAGTATAGGGCTAGCTAGACGGGCAATATTGAGGTGGTTACCATGGTAACGGGACACGTCCAGTGAGGGGGATATGTCAAAGTACGAAGGGAGTATGAGAGTAGGGGGTATGAGAGAAGTTATGATAGAAGTAGTTCAAGAGTTACTGTGGTGCTGAATCCTGAGGCACTTGACATGCAGAAATGAGGAACTTATATCTTTTGCTACTTTCAAGTTAATTGTTATTCAAGAAATTATATGAACAATTATAGTAGCTTAGTTGACACTTTTCATGTCAAATTTGAATAAAATTAACTGTTAATATTCTAAGATTGATGGTGCCAGCATTACTGAGATTTATTTACCTGGAGATTCCTTTGTAGACTGTGGCGTAGGATCCCTCTCCGAGAGCTTCCAGCTTCTTGTACGACTCTTTGGCGCCGAATCCACCTCTAAAATTCTAAGAGTGAAAGCAGTGAGACAGGGGACAATTCTAAGAGTGAAAGCAGTGAGACAGGGAACAATTCTTAGAGTGAAAGCAGTGAGACAGGGGACAATTCTAAGAGAGAAAGCAGTGAGACAGGGGACAATTCTTAGAGTGAAAGCAGTGAGACAGGGGACAATTCTAAGAGATATATTGATTCAACACTCGGCTTCGCCCTAGTGCCATTAGACAAACATGACCACTTTGAGCCTTGAGCTACATCATGATATTAAGTATAGTGCAACTATGAGTCGGGTATTTCACAACAAATATATTGCAATAATTCTCAGATTTCCCAATACCAGATACTTTAATATTACAAAATTCACAAGTGAAATTTACAAAATCTAGACATGGCGAGACTGGACAAAATTCACACTTAGGTAGGAAACTTACGAAATAATGCTGTGGTAATCTATTGGACGAGAGGAAGAAAGACAGGGGTGCATAAACTTTAGTGGAGTCAGGGAAATTATAGGAAAAGTAGGAAACTTTAAGCAAGATTTTGGTAACTTAAGGAAAGAATTAAACTTCATGGAGTTATGGGTAGTGCCTAATGGGCTACGTAATGCGTATTGGGTGATCAAGATGTGAAAATAGTTCTAAATAATGTCTGCATTCTGTGGGTAATTCAATCGAAAGATCAGATACTATGGATGAAAATCAATAATCTTCTTCACATCCAGTGGTAAATTTAATTCTAGTGTAGATTCGACCTTGGGAGTGGTCAGGATGCCCAGAACTCTCTTAAATCAGTCTTTTAAACTTTTGAGAGCACAGTCTTCCATGTTCTTAGATAGCTCAAGTAAACTGATGTGTCAGGTCTTAGCTAAATGGTTGCAATCATAAATATTTGAAATCGTTTCATATAAATCTGGTGACAAATATCTTCATTTTAGTAAGTTAATGGTACTTCCCAATCAAGATTTGAGGAAGTATTTAGCCTTTTATCAACTGACAGAATCGCATCGACCAAACAGTTCATCTTAATGATATTGAGAATTATAATATACCAATATTTGACATATTCATAATGCTTTCTGCCTATCCAATGAGAGTTAGATGTCGCAGGAAAACATGAATAATCAGGTACAGCGCAACTCAACAAAACAGAGATCTGAGATACGATGCTGTTGCGTTTAACACATCTAAGTGGATTCATGGCATCACACTTATATCAACATCTAGATCTTATCAAATAACCACATACAACTTATAGACGGTTCTTATGGCGGTTTCCAAGAGGAAGTGGGCACGAAGTGCTGAAACGACTCTGGGCTTCAAAATTAATGTTCAGTCTACTGCGATAACAAGCTGAGTTTCAGTTCTGTAATCTGTATGAGATACTGTATAGAGTATACATGTATACACCATACACCATACTTACTACCTTACGAGACAAATTTATAAGGTACGAAATTTGGGGATTTTTCGAAAAAATCCCCATATTTTCGTTCCCCACAAAATTCCAAAATGACGTCATCATCATACGTTAACATGCGAAATATTCCCAAAAATATCCCCAAATTTCGTACCCCCAAAATTTCGATCCCCGGAATTATTGTTCCATGTAAATTTATTTCCTAAGGTATACTCGTATACACTATACACTAACCACTATACACTATACACTATACACTATACACTATACACTATACACTATACACTATACACTATACACTATACACTATACACTATACATCATACATAATACACCATACGTACTATACACCCAACATACCGTCTGCAGGAGACTGGTGGTGCTGTGTCTCCTTCCCATGTTCCCCCGGTTAGGTGGGGGCTCTGCCACTTCATTGTCCAACATGCAGTCCTGCGACTTGGTGCGGGAATGGTGGATCTTCTGTAGTGACTCTGAGAAGGGAGGAGGGGTTAGACTTCAAATTAAAGGGTGATAAATCATTGGTCTGAGGGGAGGAGGGGAATTAGACTTCAAGATAGTGGGACTTCAAGACAATGTTGGCTGGTGGGAGCTGATGGTTAGACGGGGGTGGATGAGGGTCATACTTCATGGTTTGAGGTAGGCTTTCCAGTCCGATAATCGAAACCGATAATTATCTCCGATAATTCGTCAAAATAAATTATCGGTTTATCTAGATAAAAATTGTTTTTATCTAGATAAAATAGCAAAAAAGATTGCGTTGAAAAATGATTGTAAAATTGAAAAATTTCATAAAAAACGCTCACTTTCGGACTGGTTTCAACTTTCACCAGCCTGAATGATCACTGCCACCAGTCTAGCATGTCACTGGGACCTTTCTGACCAAACACCAACACCAGTCCGACATACCACAGACACCTATTTTATGTATAGTTGAAATTATTCCGATGTATCACTGACACTTGTTTAATGGATAACTGATACCGACACAAATCTGGCACCAGTGACACTATTCACAGACACAAGTCAGATATTTATAATTGAAACTGGCCAGACGTATTACTGACACTAACAATCTGCTAGATGACTGAAAGGTGTCAGTGATACGGCAGACAGGTGTCAGTGATACGGCAGACTGGTTTCAGTGAAACCAGTTTGCCGTATCACTGACACCAGTCTGCCGTATCACTGACACCTGTCTGCCGTATCACTGACACCTGTCTGCCGTATCACTGACACCAGTCTGACTTATCACTGACATCAGACTGCCATATCACTGACACCAGTATGACTCATCACTGACACCAGTCTGCCGTATCACTGACACCAGTCTGCCGTATCACTGACACCAATCTGCCGTATCACTGACACCTGTCTGCCGTATCACTGACACCAGTCTGATTTATCACTGACATCAGTCTGCCATATCACTGACACCAGTATGACTTATCACTGACACCAGTCTGTCGTATCACTGACACCAGTCTGACTTATCACTGAGACCAGTCTGACTTATCACTGACACCAGTCTACCGTATCATTGGCACCATTCTGCCGTATCACTGATACCGGTCTGACTTATTACTGAAACTATTCTGCCGTATCACTGACACAAGTCTGCTCGATCACTGACACCAGTCTGCCGTTTCACTGACACCAGTATGCTGTATCACTGACACCAGTCTTACGTAGTCTGCTGAGTATTCCTAATACTGTTGTGACGGATTTATGGCATAAGTCTAACACTGACACATCAATGATATCAACCTGAATGAACTCTAAAACCAATCGGAAGCGCCTTTGGTACCACTATTACGTATCATTGACAATTTTCAGACTTAGTGTTATCAATCTAAATCTTGGCTGTATAATCACATTCGTCGCAATAGCAATGTCATGTACGGAGCCCCTCAGTTTCGATTCCTTGTTTAACATGCCGTACAGCAAGGAGCTACACTGAGTTCACCATGGTTAGGCACTTAGACACTCATTAGTACTACGACGAAAGTTGGCTTTATACCCTCTGTCTATTGGAAATGTTTCCTTGCGTTTGAAAATTGATGCTCACACAGTACTATTTAATTTCCAATTTGATGTTATATAAGCTAGTCTTTATGTGAAAAACAGTCTCACTTTTCACTAACGCCTGTCGGGTGTATCAAAAATCACCATGATATCAGACTGACGTATATTGAGCGAAAGTAACCAGATGGACAGTGGCAAAAAAGTTTTTAAAAATGATAGATTTTATCTAGATAAAAATTTTATCTAGATAAAACCGAAATAATTATCGGTTTATCTAGATAAAAAATTTGTTGCCGATAATGGAAAGCCTAGTTTGAGGGTTACATTTGTATTTGAAGAGGTGGTTTGAGGACCAAAGAAAACTGTTAGACTTAAAGCTAAGAAGGGGGTTTGAGGGTCAGACTGTTAGACTCCAAGATAAAGGGGAGAGAGGATTAGACAAGATAACGTGGATCATAGATCATTTATTATTCCGTCTTTGGCTATTCAGGACTTTTAGGTGGTTAGGTGTAATTGATGGATTAGTTGAAGAAGTGTTGAGCCAAACGAACTCGGCAAAAAGTTTTATTTTTTCATAACTCGATGAAAGTGAAATGCCTGTGAAGATCTATTTTAGTGGTACCAAGATGATGTGCGTCGCAGTACAGATCATTTACACGATTACTATTTACTACTTGTTACAACTCATACTGTATACCTACTAAGCTACAACTCTTCAATCTTTTAAGGGATCTGTGATGGGAACCTGTTGGCACCTTTTTATCATCCGAAGCCTTACAGCAGTGGGAAACTAAGGATCGAATCTAGCGATATTTTGTAACGAAATGTTACAAACTAAGTAAATATAGCCAGTGCGATAATACTAATCGGTACTCCGTAGAGTCATGATGATATTCGGAAACTCTTCAGCCTTAAAAAGCACAAACTCTTTCGAATCTGCCATGCTCGAGCTCCTTGAAGGATTTATTATGATTTACTCTGCCGAACAATTAAAATACCAATGAATGCCGAGTATCCCTTGAATTGTTCACATGCACAACCTCTATTTCTGGCTCTCTGAAGAAATCCCAATGTCATAACTTCATAACATTCCTCGGTGGTAGTAGACACTGACAACGCAGGAATCGGGATGTGCCTTCATTTGATGAGGGGTATCCCGGCATCCCAATCTCTTCTAAAGTTCTAAAAAGGACTTAAATTTTACAATACTCAGGCTGATTTACTGATTTGAATCGTGTCTTCTTTCCCTCACGCCGCACAGACATTATTAAGCAGTTTCATGCCGAAGTCCGAAAGTCGTGACTGTACCCATACCGCCACAAACATGGTTGAAGCGAAGCCGAGACTTTGTAAGCAGAATAATAGACGATTCGATGCGATTTTGCACGGTAATTCCGTGATGACCGGATTCTGCATTTTAAAATCCTAAATGGTCGCCAAAACGATCCTGGATGAGCAAAATATATTGTCCGACACAAAACTTCTGAACTTCGTAGTACTCCAGTCTCTCCGTAGCATCAAAACAAAGTATATTTAGAAGCCCTTTGAGGTGCCCTTGCTAGGGTTTTCAATCAATATACCTTATCCAGCTCTCCACTTTTACTAAGTAATGTCGGTACAATCAAAGCTGTGTCCGCATTGAATTCCACATTAATAAACTCTGTATAAATTTGTACAACATAGATACCGTATTCTCAATCTAAGCTGCCTTCAATGAAAGTGTTTTTATCTACAAACCACAGTACAGAAGTATATCACTCCGGTTACATCCAATTATCCAATGTCTGTCGACTTCTCCAAGACATCATTATTTCTTCACTATATTTCCATATAACTCCACACTAAACTGCTTCATGCTTCACACCTCATACTTCATGACAAATCAGGAGATTGTACCGATTTTATAATGATCGAGATTCGTGGTACATCGTCTCAGTTCATGAATATTGGTTGAGTGATCTCAAGTTGTAACCAATGGTGTGCAATGGTAATTCCCAAAATAGCGATGGGTCAGGACGGGTGCACACCATTAAATTTCACCATTTTGTTGGGCGTGGTATCATTAAACGGCATTTAAAATTGCGACTGATCTGCGAAGTATCTTTCATTGGAAATTTAGACATTTATATCCATTACGTGTGATTTCAATTTAAATGCTTTGGATAAAGATAAGTGGTTCTTGCTCTCGGAACTGGTACTATTGTGGAACTGCGAAATTGAATTAAATTTATTGTTAGGTTCATAGAATCTTCATATTATTCAAAAATTAAAATATAATGAGATAACCGGGAATATGATATGATGGAATGAGATAAAATGGACTTATAATTAATTTCTACCATTATTAATTAATATCTATTTTTGCTTCAGCAGGCCTCATTATAACGAATTTAGTTATAGGCTTGTTCGTCAATTAATTAATCTAATTAGTTATTATTGGTTATTCATTGATACTTTGATATTAAGTATTTTGGCCAGTGAAGACTAACCATTACATACCTAATTTCAAATTTCAAAGAAAGTAAAATAATAGCATGAATTTCACTTAAATTGGCGATGCTCATGATGGCTAATCTTGGCTTGGTATTCTTAGAAATTGCAATTTCAGCGAGTAGGAAAATCACTGCAATTGGAACAGTTATTGAGCAATCCTCTTCTAATCGAATAATCGAGGGACGAAAAAGATTTAGAACCATGCCACATGAAAAACTAAAGAAATAAGGGAAAAACAAAGTTGACCAAACAATTAGTACAGAGATTAATCTCACGTGTTTTCCTGTCGTCGAACACATAAGGCACCCCCTCCCTCTGAAACTTGAGATAATTCACCAGCAGAATATCGTCCTCGTATATTCCTGCACTGATACTCCTCCCTAAGGCAGCATGCTTCCCCTCTGCTGTGGGGGGCTGCACCCCTGAGGGGGGCTGCACCCCCGGCTGCTGACGGCTCCCTCCAGAGGGGCGCCGCCCCACTGACGCAGCCCCCACTGAGTTACTCCGGGAGTGGATCCCAGGCAAACCCATGAGGTCTGGAAGCTCCGAAATGTGCTCCCCGTATTCGTCGATTGTGTCAGATCGAGGTTTGGTGAGTTGCTCCAAAGGTGGGGCAGGGGGTTCAGAGTCCTTTGACTTGGAGTCAGGGCTTTTGGATTTAGCTCCGACTTTAGACTTGGATTTGAGTTTCGGCTGGCATTTTCCGTGTTCTTTCTTTAGGTATTCCTCGTATTCTTTCTCAAGTTTGAAGCATCGCACGAAAAACATGGCTCAGAACCTTGTCAAATTATTAAAATTGATGAGAAAACGTAGTGTATATTATTTTGTGCTAATGCAACTAGACAAAAACGACGAATGCGTTTAGAATGGAGCGCAATGAACTAAAAACAGTATTATTTAAAACGGCGTATAATATTCAAAACGGTAAACATATAAAACTATAGAAGTGTAGCAGCTCAAACAAGCTCTATAAGACCCGCTTTATACCACGACAACACATAAAACCTGTAAAGCTCCTACTGCACACACACAGAGTACACGGTGACACCCAACTTATAGGAGAATATACACAAGTGCAAGGAGAGAACCAAGTCTGCCGAGAACAGTCAACACTATACCCTCCTCACTCAACCCTACTCGCATGTACTGGGTGTGACGTCACTGATACTACCATATAAGGTTAAAAAGTCAGCGGTATATGACCTTATATGGGCATTATATGACCTTATATGGTCATATAATGTCTGTGACGCTCCACCCCAGGCAACAACACTATAGCGAGGTATAATATTAAAGAAGCTCGCTGCTATAGTCAGTATATTATGTGACAGCTCTAGTTAGAAGAACGAGAGAGAGAGATCTTTCTACATTATTTTCCTGTTTATTTTCCTATCCCTATGTTTACAAACATTGATCACGTGTCAAAACATACTGTCATAGGAATGCAAGGTGTTGGATTACATAGACCATCTCTCTACTCTTCTTTTTCCGTTATGACACTTAATCATCCCATGGAACCGTTGCAGTTTCATGTTCAAATTGGTGAAATACGGTTTTCAGAGTCAATTCTATAAATTCAAAATAGCAAGACGTACTCAATAGTGGTTCTTATGTTGTTCAAGGTGGTTGAATGATAAAACATTGGTTATTTTAATCGTTAAATAGCTGCTCTAAAAAGCTCCACCATAAGAACGGAATAAAACGCTATTATAGTGTAATTTGACTCCCTTCTCTCTTCTCATTATTTTCCTATGGGCGCACGCGCAAATCACCACAAACCATCGGCGCTGACCACGCCCACTCATAAGGAGAGAAAATGTCTCTTTATTGAAAGAAGTGATCGCCCAAACGTGCGGAAAAAGATGGTACCAATTTTACACACTGGAGTAAATTTTTTTTTGAAACGCGGTGGAAGGTGCACCTCAACCCTACGTGAAGTACCCTGGCTTGCCGCGGAGCTACCAGAAATAAAAAATTTTGTTAAAAACGCAAAAATCGACCAAAAACCTTGGAAAATGCTAAATTATTACTTGGAAGGTTATTAAAACGCATATTTGGTTTGAAAACGGGTCAGAGACGTACTCTTTAATTGAAAAAATGAGTTTCAAATCCAGTGCGCGGCTCAAGTGCGCGGCTTTTCTACTCTTAGCCATCAGGTGAGTGATAAACTTGGCAAACAATTAAAACTGAGATTAATCTCACGTGTTTTCCTGTCGTCGAACACGTAGGGCACTCCCTCCCTCTGAAACTTGAGATAATTCACCAGCAGAATATCGTCCTCGTAAATCCCTGCACTGATACTCCGCCCTAGAGCAGCATGCTTCCCTTCTGCTGTGGGGGGCTGAGCCCCTGAGGGGGGCTGCGCCCCCGGCTGCTGACGGCTCCCTCCAGAGGGGCGCCGCCCCACTGACGCAGCCCCCACTGAGTTACTTCGGGAGTGGATCCCAGGCAGACCCATGAGGTCTGGAAGCTCCGAGATGTGCTCTCCGTATTCGTCTATAGTGTCGGATCGAGGTTTGGTGAGTTGCTCCAAGGGTGGTGCAGGGGGTTCAGAGTCCTTTGACTTGGAATCAGGGCTTTTGGATTTAGCTCCGACTTTGGACTTGGATTTGAGTTTCGGCTGGCATTTTCCGTGTTCTTTCTTCAGATACTCCTCGTATTCTTTCTCAAGTTTGAAGCATCGCACGAAAAACATGGCTCAGAACCTTGTCAAATTATTAGAGTCAATGAAAAACGGAGTGTATATTGTTTTGTGCTAATACAAAGACAAAAACGACGAATGCGTTTAAAACGGAGCGCAATGAACTAAAAACAGAATTATTTAAAATATAGTATAATATTCAAAACGGTAAACATATAAAACTATAGAAGTGTAGCAACTCAAACAAGCTCTATAAGTATATAAGAACCCGCTTTATACCACAACGACAACACATATAAAACCTGTAAAGCTCCTACTGCACACACAGTGAGTACACGGTGACACCCAACTTATAGGAGAATATACACAAGTGCAAGGAGAGAACCAAGTCTACCGAGAACAGTCAACACTATACCCTCCTCACTCAACCCTACTCGCATGTACTGGGTGACGTCACTGATACTACCATATAAAGTTAAAAAGTCACCGGTACATGACCTTATATGGTCATGATATGACCTTACATGGTCATACAATGTCTGTGACGTTCCACCCCAGGCAACAACACTACGAGGTATATTAAAGAAGCTCGCTGCTATAGTCAGTATATTATGTGACAGCTCTATTTAGAAGAACGAGAGAGAGAGAGAGAGAGTGTTGTTATATATACTCGAGCGTACTATAACACAGAACCGGGGAAATGAAAACACTGTCATTTAGCGAACGTGGCCACCGTGGGCTGTCACACTGTAAGTTGAAGTGTTTATAATTTGTTTTGTTAATTATATGTAATATAGCGGTATAATATGTGTATGTTTTATTCAATATTTTTACTATATTTTGTTTAGATTCTTGAAGGTTTTGGCATCGTACTAATAACTCCAGTTCAAGTTCTAAAAGGTCACGTGACCATACAATAGACATAAATTTACAACTATCTGCCAACTATTTGTCGAATATGTTACAGCAGAGACTCTACAGAACTCACATGTCAAATTCAACAGAACTCACATGTCAAATTTAAGGGCGCTCTGTGTCAAACTAAAACCTACTACAGCATTCACTGACACACAGGAACTGACAAACAGGTACGGGGCATCCATCTAAGAGAGAAAGTCACACATGAACAAAACGTGGGTCACTTGCTGTGATGTAATTATCAGGGCTTAAAATGGGCCAATGCCGATGTGGCATCGTATATCATTCATGCATAGGGCGTTAAAAGTCAAATTTAATTGCAGTGAACCTTCAAGACTTCAAAAGTTCGTGGTTGTTTATATAATTTGGCGCATGTGTGTCGTAAGGCACCACAAATAACACATGTAGGCAGGAGAACACCAATTGGTTGAGGAGATTGGAACTAATAGAGATCCTTCTGAAGCTGTCATTGGTGTCTTTAACTCGAATAGACCCTTGCCTGATCGAGCCCATGTTAGTTAAGACCCTCACCCTTCGGGCTGCGGGTCTATATCCCGGATACATCCCTCAGGCTGCGCCCTGGAAAAGTATCCTAAGATGGACCCAATAGTAGCGGGTCTTTCCATAGAGCCGCAACAGGATGAAGTGTCAATGAACAGTGTTTAACAAACGCGTTCCTTGTTGACATGCTCATAAAGTCCGATTAACATACGCTATAATATAGTGGGTATTTATTGGGAAGAATATTAAAATGGGAATAATATTATGGCCTCTTGTTGCAGCGACGTTTTAATTTCACAGCGAGAATTTAATCTTGTCTTCTGTTTGGTGATGCTTTTACGTTTACGGCAATATAGCAACTAGATTTACGATGGTAGGAGCTCATCATCAATTAAAAGGGCGTAAAGACATGAGGAATAGGGCGTAGAGTTCATCATTCCATGGCTTCATCCCTGCAACTAATTATTAATCTGTGACGGGGGCAAGATTCACTGCTGTATAACATATATACAGTAGCAAATGTGCGATTTGGAGTAATGTTAAATTGGGGTTTTATATCTCAAAGAGGACCAGTTTGAAACTTGTAAAACGTACGACTCAAGGTCCACTGATGTTCCAGTAAGCATGAAGTCCACTTGACAACTTGATGACAAGGAGCTACAATTATCCTATTACAATGCAATATAGGTGGCATCGTGTCGTGCCAAGAGTGCAGTATAAATCATTAGAATTACTGCCAGAGTTTTTGTGAAAAGGAGGAGATCAGTCATGTTTTATGGTTTCGATACTTTTATTTTCAGATGCCTATAAAGTAAAATGTTATCGTAAGTACCAAAATCTTTCAGTTAACATATTTCAGTTAACATATTTCAGATAACATATTGGATTATTATGAGTTATGTACGTTTTCATACGAAATATGAGATAATACACTTTACAGTGGCAGAATATCGTTAAATTAATTTTGTTGATTTTATGAAGGAGCACTCGGAAATCTATAAAAACGTTGAATTCGGAGAATACAGTGACTGTTTTGTCCTCATGGAATTCCCAAACCCGGGTTTCTGATGTAGAAACATGTAATATTATATGCTAGAAGAACTTTCTATTTCATAATGTTACGAAAATTTTATTACTTAATAATGATATCTAATCAAATTAATATATTGTAATCACTTGATCATCGATTTAGGTAGCACTATCGCCCATATTTCTTCTAATTTAACGTTTAAATCTAATACTTCCACGGGCGTAGGCCCGTACCAGTAAGCAAGGTTGTTTACTGTGATATGGAATTTACAATGTTATTTTCCACTCAAATATTAGGCACATCATGATTCTGAGGAAGAAGAAAGATTACACTTCCACATAAGCTCAGAGCTGTGTTATGACGGCAAAATACCTACTCAATTGTAACTTTCACATTGGCATTGTTGTACTAGTAGTGGACAATATGCCTCGATGCAGCAACTTGATTAGCTGATAATAGATGACTGCGCACAAATAGTGCCTACATTCATTAGTACGTGGTACATTATCATCACTAACACATTAGCACGATAGTGTGAAATACCGATTCTTGTAGATTGAAGTATACAGTATATCACCATTCAAAACTATATATCTGTACTGTAAAAGAAAGATGATGGGCTATATTTCAGTAGAATAGAAGCTATTTATAGGATAGGTAGGTATAAATTTTGGATGCTGAAACTCTCTGGTTTTTTTGAAATTTGTCAGGAAGTATGAATATCATAAATCATAATCAACCTATAGAACCTACATCCTAAAGCATCACATGGCTTGCATGTCCTCAGTTTTTATCAATCAACACACATTGCATATATATATATCAGATGATCTACCAGTAGCCATGGGAAGGAAACATGTGTATCCTATTCTCATGATAATTGAGCAAAGAGGAATATAAGTAGATAATAGGCTAGAAATGTTGCTGGTATGTAATGTAAACCTTAGGCTTCTAAATATTCAATTACTCCATTATGAGAGAACGTATGTCGATATGATATGGTATCAGTATAAGAATAAATATATAAAAAGATATGCAGTTCACTAAATAGTCATTACAACAAAACACCAAAATAGACTTGGTACCAGTGAAAATAAAGATAGGGATGGCATAATAACATATTCAATGACCTTAAATAGTCACGAAAAAAGATTCCAAGAAAACATTAAACTTTCAGATGAAAGATCAAAAACGGTAACAATATTTACATTTAGGTACTGCATATCCAGTGAAGTTCCTTTGTCTAACTACTTAACTACAATTTGAAAATGATTTTGATGGTTTTGTTTTCTCTATTTCTTTCGTGACTCAAAGTCACAAATTTAAATGCTTGCATCATAAATAGGACAGCTAAAGCATGCAAGATTTCACAGCAAGAAATGCCAAGGTGAATAAAGCAGCTAATTAGATCAAATAAACAATACACTTTTGTAGATATACTTAAAATCATTCAGATTCATTATTCATTACCAAAATCATCATATAGATTTATTGCACAATCAAAAACAATATTTTGACAAACCTAGCTGATCAGCAGTGATGGTAGCAAGAGGACCATTTCCACCATTGACTGTCATGGACAATCTCCTTTTAATCTTGTTCATATTCCTATGAAGGTAAAACAAATTGAATCATACAAATTGAATCACATATGATTTAAACTTGAAAAAGAAGAAAGATCCAATATGGATCAAATAAATCTGTACTTTAACACCAACATGATCCCTTTAGGTAATCCAATGTGGAGAGCAGTAAGATCTAAGTGAGTCACACCAAGATGAGTAGTGTGCAGGCATCATCAGTCCAATACCCACCTCAGCTTTTGAGGTGTTTAAATTGCAAGAGATTTTTATGAGGCAGGCCCCCCAGCAGTAACCCCCTGGTACCAGGGTATAGCACTGTCAAGTGCAGTGACCACCTGCCTGAATGAAACAGAAAATTGCTCTTTGGTCTTTGTCTTTACTCCAGGCACCAAGAAATTAATCAACACTCTTAGTGAAGAGAAGTAAAGGACCAGTGGATGGATCCACCAATGGATGGATCTCATTCTTATTTATATAGTATATTTTCATATATTCTTGGTATGACTCACTTAGATCCTACTGCTCTCCACATTTCATTGCCTAAAAGGATCATGTTGGTGTTCAAGTACAGAGTTGGAGAAAAGTCTTGCAGATTGATGTCTTAAAAAAAGATTTTTTAATGATTTGAACATAAATTCATATTTGTATAAATTCATATTTGTATTCTACATAGATTTTATCAAAAGCACACAATTTTGTGAGTCTTTTTCTAGCAGGAAATCGAGCAGTCTGCACACATATGTGCAACTGCTTTTAGATAATGATTAAACTTGTGCATAATTAGTTATTGAAAACGATTTTTTAATGGTTATTTTTATTGAGTTTTAAACTTTACAGCACTACTTTAAACAATCAAATTTGGGGAAGTCTATTACCAAGGAGATTCTGAGAAGATTCGTAATTAAGTAGACAGTAAAAACTATAAGTTGATTATTGACTATTCTGGTGTGGACTGACAGTGCATCAATATGCAGACACATGTACTGTCCTCTGACCTGCATTGAAGCAATTGTATCTCAGGCTTAAAGTGGAGTTTTAGCCTTAAATACTGACACAATGATTACATGAAAGCTCAAAAAAGATGTGTTAATTTACTGCTTGGGTGTAACTTTGAACTTCCAACATCAAAGGCACACAATCTTGCCTTTGGAGCAAGGCGCTACACTGCATGCATATAACTAAAAATAAAATAATAAAATAAATGATTTTGATAAGTACATCAACACTGTTTTCATAAAACTACCTTCAAACTTCCACTTTTAACTGGATCTTCCAGCCACTAATGAGATACTGAAAATTTAAATTAAATCTATATAACAAAACCTGCAATAATGCAAAGAAGTGTTAACCAGAGCATTAATTAATCTGTTAATTAAAAACTGGAAAATATGCTTCAAGTAATTGAGATAAATTAAAAATTATCAAACTGAATATAATAAGTTAGATTAAATTAAATTAAATTAAAGTAATCAGTCTGATGAAAATAAGCTTCCCATGAAATTAAGAGATAGGTCATTAAAAAGGCGAAATTCAATGAAGTTTAAAAAGAACAAAATAAAACTAATATTGTAAGTTGAAGAACCTCTTCTTAGCTAGGAATGGTCTCGTTTTAAGATACTCCACTTGCTGCTGTCTATTCTCTAAGTAGCTTACAGTTTCTATTTTGGAGAGTACAACATCCGAAATGTTCCAGTAGTAGTAGATACTATTATGTCCACATTTGATACAATCATTTTTAAAAGACTAAGAATCTGGTAAGAGCAAAATTTTGCTTTTGATACTTTGATAATCAAGCTGACTGCAGAAATAAGAGAATAATATAAAGTAAATGAATTATGTTTGAAGTGATTGATCATTTCAAAGAAACAAGAAAATTCTCTAACATGAAATCAAACCCAAACACTTTGAAATGAAATAAAATAATTGTAGAATTGTAGAATTGTAGAAATAAGAATAAAATAAAATAAACAATTTTGATATTACTTACATCAACATATGTCACACAACTGTATTTATGATTCACTACTCCAACTATCATTTATAAATTTCGAAAATATCTCTTTTCCATTCCGCAGGCGAATTTTACAAAGTGTGACACAACATTCTCAAATTTAATTGTGATAGATAGTGTTGTCTGACGTCGTCAGACCCATTATTTGAGGGGTCAGGCAACGCCTGACAAAGATAGTGTTGTTTTAAGTTTAAGAAAAAAGAAATTATGGTATTACCGTGGTGTTTCCACATGATAAAAACGGCGCGCACTTAGTGCGCGGCACTGAGTGCGCGCCATTCCCACCATTAAATCTCCAAGGTGGGAATGGCGTGGACTCAGTGGCGCGCACTGAGTGCGCGCCGTCTTTTATGTGGAAACACCACGGTTAAACCATCATATTTCATTGCATAATATCATGAACACAATGCAAAAGATAATGGATTCTTTAAAATTATTCTTCAAGACTTCATGTTCAAACCCATTTGCTAAACACGTATATCCCTGTCTGCGTTGCGCGGCGCGCTTCCTCAGGGTAGCGCGCGCGCGCGTACGCACACCTATGCGGGCTTAGGAACAAACCTTCCCCTAACCAGGGGTGTCGATACGCTTTAGCGCTTGCCGCGCCGCGCACTCCGTGCGGCGCGCGTAACCAGGGCCCTGGTTAGGGCAAGAACAAACCCATCAACATGTTGCCCTAACCAGGTCCCTGGTTACGCGCACGGAGTGCGCGGCGCGGCAAGCGTTTCGCGACGCCCCTGGTTAGGGAAAATCAACATGCTGCTTACGCGTACGTCCGCTTGCGCTTGCTTACTCGCTCTAACCAGAGCGCCCTTTTGCGCGCGCGGCGTTAGTAGCCTGGATTAAGTGAATCCGCTTGCTTCCGCCCTTATTCCATGATTCCATGAAACGGCCTTATTTTGCGCGCGGAAGCGCCTCTTCACAGACAAAAGAAAAGCGCGCGCGAGCGAGCGCTGCGCGAGGGACACGTAACTATGTGGTAACTCGTCAAGTGAAGACCGTGGATCGCGCTTTCGTCGTAGCGCAATAAAAAGAAGACCTTTTCTCTCTGCGCGCCCTCGCGCTGTGGAGAAAAGGGTCTTTTAGAGTTGCCCATCGCATGCGACGGGCATGCGATCAATGCTTTTGCTAATGTTATACTGATACGCATACGCGTATGTCACTTTTAGTTCAGGTAGCTTTTGATAACTCTAAGGAGCATAGTAAAAGATGTAGTGACACTGATCACTGTCAGCAGTACCAGGCAGGTTCCACTTTTAGCACAGTAAATGTACAATGCCTTTGAGTTAAAGTATACTAGATCATAGATAGTAGGTACTTTCAGTTTTTGCAATAAGTCCAATTCCATTTGATCATCTGCTTTGTGGGTGACTGCTATACTAGATTGCGATTTAGCTCTTGGCAGTCTTGAACTTCTCCGCGTCCGACACCACCAGCTGGCCGGCCAAGAAGGCTTCAGCTTCTCGGCGAGAAGGAGGGTTTGATTTGGAGAAGGAAGGCAAAGGAGTGTTGGAGTAAGGGTAAAGTGAGGTAGCCAGTAAGTCGCCACTTGCTAGCCGGTTGGCTCACTGGCTAGTGGACTGGCTAACTGGCTAGCCAGCCAGCTAGCCGACTGGCTAACTAGCTAGCCGGCTAGCCGACCGGCTGACTGACTAGCCGGCCGGTTAGCTCACCAGCTAGCCGACTGGTTGCTGGTCGACCAGGCCAGCTGGAGAAGTTCAAGACTAAATCTCTTGTAGATTATGATCGCCGTCCACAGTTCATTTTCTATTCATTTACTCTCATTCTTGTAGTCAGCCGTATGATCGTAAATAAATTGGTAAAATTCGTAAATCAATAATTATAATGATTCATATGTCGACTGTCACTTTTAATGTCATTATACGC
>WFMF01000666.1:0-74572 GCA_011033025.1 Beroe forskalii | reverse complement strand
TTATGAAAAACAAGTGGCCCCCCCACTCGCCCTAGGGTGCACTGCAAAAAAATTCTTTATTTTTCTGATTTATTATAATCCTTACAACACGATTAAAAAATACTTGGTTAATGAAATGAATCGTCATAAACATATATATATATATATATTAACAACACGGAATATATAGTAAGATATAACGTTAGAGCTTTTGGCTCATGAAGTATTGATACTGTTAGAATAAGCTGCTATCATTTCTTATCAGAGTTATATGCGATACCAGTCTCATTTTAATTGGCCAATTATTCATTAGGTGGTTGGAAACCAGCAAAATTAAAACACATATAACGTTATTGTAGTTTCTAGTTAATTATTATTACCGTTGGAATTAAGCTACTATTTTTACTTTCTGAGTTAAAAGAGTACTATTTAATTGGTCAATTATCCACCATGATTTATGAAAATATTTTTAATGATGCTCAGTGCAATTGCTCCTAAAGTTTCAAATGCTGTTTAGATTACGTGTTCTATCTTTTTTATAGTTCTCCGTGAAGTAAGCCTCCCCGTTTGTGGTGGAGGAGGAGGAGGAGGAGGGAGAGTGAGTGTGAGTAGTGAGAGGGAGTCGTCGTCATGTCGTGTACCGTCCACATAACACTACCTTTGCAAAACAGGGATTTTTTCGATAATTTATTGTGAAAAACGCAGCATCGATTTTCATTAAATTTTTTAGGGATTGTTTCATACAATGGACTGCCAACTGCAAATTTCAACAGAGCTTGTGCTAACATGTCTAAAATCATGACCTGAAAATCATTTTGGAAGCCTATTAAGAACCTTCCGGCGCCGGGCAACCATTTCAAAAACACTGTTTGCTAAGCACCAACAAAGTTATAACAGTTCAAGTCAGTAGTCCTGCCGCGATTCGCGGCCATTTACTGAGTGAAATCTTGCCTTTCGGGCAAGCTGCTGATCGTCTGGAGATGCCTTCCTCGTCCAGAGACCCTTGTGGCCGCGAGCACAGCGCCCTGATACATTCCCCGCCCTGGCCAGGGGCAACCTTCCGCAGTAAAAAAAGAAAACTGGCCAGAGGTATAAGTTAGAGATTTGAGTGTCACAGGGTGATATATATATATTATATACATAATAATAATAATTCCCGCCCTGGCCAGGGCGGTAACCCCCTGCATATCAGAAAAATAAAAGAAATAGAGTCACAGGACCTATCTAGAACGATTAAATAAAATTTTGGGTCTAGAACAACCGTTCTTATAGATACGCGTATACTTAAATCACCCGCTACAATGTGTAACTGGCCAGGTATATAGAGAGAATTCAGTGTCACAGGAGTTTATATAATAACAAGATAATTTGTGACCCAATTTAAATCGATGAGATCTCAAGTTCTACAAAATGGTAGAGACATGATCGAGGTCACGTTTTGTAGATCTAAGATGGGGAATTGCATTAGGCTATAAAAGAAGTTCTGGTGACGTCGTGTGACGTCATCAACTTAGCGAAATTTTTACTGCTTTTTTAGCGAAAAATAGGTCGTTTTCGTGCGCATTTTTTCACCAAGAAGGAGTGGAGATAGCTCAAAATTTTGAAAATCGTTAGTTGGAAATATAAAGAGCTTTCAGAAAATCATACGGATCATTGGGCTATCTCGATTTTTCATCGAGATATACGCGATTTCCTAAGGGTACGGTGAAAAAATCGATGTCGAAATTTTAGGACAAAAAAAAAAAACTTAAACGAGAGATGTCAAGAACTACGACTTATCTTGAGATGAGATTGGTCAAAGTATGTTGTACTAAGGGCGGAATTGTCTTATAGGCTGCTATGGGAAGTTGGTTTGAGCCTATTTGGGTGCTGTGATGACGTCATCAAAATCGCGTAAAACCACTAAAATAGCGTATTTTTGCGATAAAACGCTATTTTGCGCTACTTTAAACATCTCTAACTCAGAGAGTTTTCATCGGAATATGTTTTACTTCGATGTTTTGCTTTTAGACCTCGAGATTTAGCTATAAAACGAGTTTCAAGGTGATCGGTTGAAATATGTCGTCATGCGAAGCCTCTAAAAATTGAGCCGCAAAATGGTTGAAATTACGTTAATGATGAAAAATTGTGCTCAAGCCTTATTCTGTGATACGATGACGAACTAATAATGGTTTCCTCATCTTAGAGAGCAAGTTAAAACGTTTAAATGATACGATAAACTTTAAATCAGGAGCTTTCGAAAATCATGTGATTATCGTCGTCAGCTGAAGATGGAAGGTGAGAGGATGCTTATAAATGAAATGAGTGGTGTCAGGGAGTGGGGGATGGGTGGATCAGGTGACGGGATAATCAAATACAATATCACTAATAACATAAACAGAAAAGTGGTGTCAGAAGAAGAGGATTCCTGAGTCAGTAGGTCTGAAGGTTGAGATCTTGGGGAGGATGGGGTTCCACAGGGTGCTGCACTTTGGAGCGCTGTCTGTTCTGTTCATAGATGGTTTCCTAGTGGCTATGGCAGCCTGTTCTGTCAGGTCTAGGTGGGAGCGGGAGGGGAGGGACTTGAGGATATGGATGTCGTTCCAGGCAATGTTGTGTCCGGTGGTGAGGGAGTGATGAGCTGGAGCAGATTTCACTCTGTCTGTAATGTCGTCAACTGCGTTATTCAGTCTGTAGCATCTCTCGTGTTCTTTCATTCTGTCGAGGAGGGGGCGGTAGGTCTGTCCGTTGTACTTGGCGGGGCAGTCGAGGCAGCTGATCTCGCAGATGGTGTTGGGAGTCTGGGAGGAGGGAGGAGTAGTCTTTGTCTTGGTGAGGAGGTTCCTCATGTCTCTCAGTGACTAAATGTGGGAAATATACGATGAAATAGTGAATCACGTGAGTTCACGTGGACGTTTTGTAGAAATTAGGGGATTTCAAGAAAATGATATTTACACGCGATTTTCGACTTGATTACGTTGAAATGAGTTCAAATACGACTAATGCACGTGAAATTAGATCTGGGTGTTACATTTCAGCACGTGAGTTCACGTGGACGATTTGTAGAAATTAGGAAATTGGTCAATTCTAGTAATTCCAAGTTAGAATAACGTTGTTTCGGAATGCGTGAGGTTTAGTTACGTTGGTTCCAACCGAAAGAAATGGACTGACTTCACCAAATCAGCAGGGGGTTACTACGACAACCGTCTCGGTTTTGGAGAGCCTAATAATAATAATATCATGATAATTGGGACCCATCTTAAAACGATGAGATCTCAAGAACGGGAAATGGTAGAGCCATGATCGAGGTCACGTTTTGTTTATCTAAGATGGGATTGTGGCTTAGGCTATGTGAGAAGGTCTGGTGACGTCATTATGATGCCATTATGACGTCATCAACTTAGCAAAATTTTCTTGTTTTTTAGCGAAAACAGGCCCTTTCGAGCGCATTTTTCACCAAGAAGGAAAGGAGATAGCTCTGATTTTTTCAGAATGATTTTTAGCAAATTTAAAGAGCTTTCAGAAAATCATATGGATCATTGGGCTATCTCGATCTTCATCGAGATATATGCGATTTTCTAAGGTACGGTGAAAAATTGATTTCCAAATTATACGTCAAAGCTAAAACGAGTGAGATGTCAAGAACTGCGACTTATCTTGAGATGAGACCGGTCAAAGTATGTTTTACTAAGGCGGAATTTTGGCTTAGGCTATATGGGAAGTTGGTTTGAGGCTGTTTTGGTGCTGTGATGACGTCATCAAAATCGCGTAAAACCACTTAAATAGCGTATTTTGCAATAGAACGCTATTTTGCGCTACTTTGGACATCTCTAACTCAAATAGTTTTCATCGGATTATGTTTTACTTTGATATGCTGCTTTTAAGACCTTAAGATTTAGCTATAAAACGAGTTTCAGGGCGATCGGTCGAAGATTGTTGTCCTGCGAGGCTTCTAAAAATTGAACTGCAAATTGATTGAAATTATGTTTATAACAAAAATTTGTACTGTAGTCCTATTCTGTGATACGATGGTCTACTGATAATGGTTTCTCCATGTCTTGCAGTGAATAGGGATGGGAAATATACGATGAACTAGTGGAGCACGTGAGTTGACGCGGACGTTTTGTAGAAATTAGGGGATTTAAAGAAATTAATATTTACACGGGATTTTCGACTTGATTACGTTGAAATGAGTTTGAATACGACTAATGCACGTGAAATTAGATCTAGTTGCCATATTTCAGCACGTGAGTACACACGGACGTTTTGTAGAAATTAGGGGATTTGAAGAAATTGGTGTTTACACGGGATTTTCGACTTGATTATGTTGAAATGAGTTTAAATACGACTAACGGGGGTCTGAATAACGGGGGTCTGAATAACGGGGGTCCGAATGACGGGGGTCCGAATAACGGGGGTCCGAATAACGGGGGTCCGAATAACAGGGGTCCGAATAACGGGGGCCCGAATGACGGGAGTCCGAATAACGGGGGTCCGAATAACGGGGGTCCGAATAAAGGGGGTCCGAATAACGGGGTCCGAATAACGGGGGTCCGAATAACGGGGGTCCGAATAACGGGGGTCCAAATAACGGAGGGTCCGAATAACGGGGGTCCGAATAACGGAGGTCCAAATAACGGGGGTCCGAATAACGGGGGTCCGAATACATCTGTCAAGATATCACCACCAAAACCGTTGGACGGTTGGTCTAGTAACCCCCCGCGGGTTTGGATGTGACAACGGAACCTGAAAAGGTCCAAAATGGACTGACCACATCCAAACCAGCGGGGGGTTACTAGACCAACCGTCCAACGGTTTTGGTGGTGATACCAATAGAGAACATTTTTAAGCGAAAAGTATACCCTCTATACACGGCTATATCTCGGGAACCATAAAAGATGCAGAGCTCATCGACCCAGCGTTGGAAAGTAGAAAGATAGAACTTGTCAAAAGTGACCTTAAAAATTATTTTACGTCATGATAATGACGTCATAATGACGTCACAAAACTAAGAATTTCAAATGTCGATTTTCCCAAAAATAGGCGTTTTTCAACGCAATTTTTCGGTATGAAGCTTTCCAGTTAGGAAAAAATGCTCCTCCTACCGTAGAAAGGAAATTCAATGCACTTTCCAAAAATGTGGTCGAAAAGTTCAAGACTCCCCGGCATCATTGAGATATATACGATTGTTTAAAACACTTTGACACGAAAAAATCCCGAAAAATGGCAAAAACGGTGAAGCTTGCGGAGAGAGAACGGGACCACCCCAGAACTTCATCTTTGGATATGTTGTCGGTCATAGTCCTAATTGTGTTAATGAATAGGTCTCAGATAGCTTATCTAATTTTATGACGTAATTGTGACGTCATCAGTAATGCCAGGGTAACGCGAATTTTGTACGCTGATTTGACGCCAAATTTCAATATCTGGGCACAGAAAAAGGGTGATATTTTTTCCCAAAACCCAAAAGGATTTGGTTGTGATGGTCCGACGGTTTTAAAGCGTTCTTTACTGTAAAACCCATGATACTTAGAAGGAAGAACGAAGCAGTTGAAACTGCCGCAACGGCATTTTTTGATGCATTAAAGTTACGTGAATGCTGTATATTTTATAAGTGACGTTGCAGCAGTTTTAACCGTCGCGTTCTTCCTCATACCATGGGTTTGCAATGGGTAACGCTTTAAAAACCGCGAAAATCACAACCAAATCCTTTTTGGTTTTGGGAAAATTATAATATATACTACCCATACTGCACCATACCATCTAGCAACGACACTCATTTCAATAGTACCTACACTATACAATACCCTATACACGAATGTGAGATGATATCATGAAGTCATAATTAGTTTTACTATATATTTCAATACATAGTATCATCCTCAATCAGAAAATCGTCCGAGAAACGCGGACGTTTTTTTGGTCAACGAGAAATGTCAAAAACCCCCGCGCGTTTTCTCGGACGATTTCTCGGATAAAATCGTGCGTGTATTTTTGAACAGGAACATCGTCGGGTGTTTTCCGTGAAAGTTTTCGTCCACGTTTTTGTCCGAGAAAACGCGGTACAGGAACATCGCTGTTAACCGGTGAACCTTGCTGAACGGTATGTTAAACAAGAAACTGCAGATGAGAGGTTCCGTACAGACAAAGCTATTGTGTCAATTGTGGCTTTGAAAAAATTGTGTATCTCAACACAGATTAGGGTGTATTATTATAGTCAGGAAAAAAACATGCCCTATTCCCTCCCTGGCCAGGGAGGTAACCCCCCGCGGAATAAAAAAAACTGGCCAGGGTATATAATAGAGATTTTGGTGTCACAGGGTGTATAATAATAATCTTAATTATAATTTCGTAAGAGCACGTGAATAATGTTTGTGCTCCCGTACACAATTAAATTTGAGCTTGCCAAGAAAATATCAAGAGAAACGTATGCAAACAGGCGAAAAGAGGTACCGTTGCTATGGAGATTGGATATTTGCGCACGTGCAACATAAAGTAGTTCGCAATGTAGTGTTACTATTACGTTAGTGATTTAAGCTGTCGAGATGTTGCTTTTAAATGTTGATTTTTTTAAAATTCGTAGTTCATGAGGCATGTAGGAATATTTTGGACGAAAGTTATTGGTTTTTAGGAAAGTAGGAAGTTATTACAAAAAATCTCTAAGCAGTAGAGTTCAACCGATGAAAAAAAAATTCTAATCGAACGATGTTCCTACGTCTCGGAGTGTTTCAAAATTAATGAGAAGTTCATGAAGTTTGATTCTGAACACTTTACGTAAACGTAAGGGAAAACAAAATTGTTGAACTAACGAAATAGACAAAACGCGACGCGCGCACGCATTTTAATTTTGCGCGCAACGCAGAAACTCTGCGCGCGTCGCAAAGTTATTTCAGATATAGTTACGAACTTACAAGAGAAAATGCGCGGCGTAAATTATGAATTTGATTTCGTGCTTAGTCTGAGCGCGCACCAGGCAACTGCAAGGCCTAAAATTGATCTTTAATTTATTTCCATTTCTTACGCAGATTTATTCAGTATACAAATGAAGGCAAAACAATAATTCACGGTAAGACCAGTCAAACAATGCGTTAGTGTTCCCTAACTTTCGTCGTTTGCTCCTTTGACAGTTTGACATCAACATTCACCTTTGCGCCATCAGACAACGCACCTCGGCAACTTCAGTTCCTATCAACCTATCTTTTTACTTACTTCATTCTGCTGGCTTTTGGTTCCATCTAACAAGATGCGCAACGCAGAAACTCTGCACGCGTCGCAAAGTTATTTCAGATATAGTTACGAACTTACAAGAGAAAATGCGCGGCGTAAATTATGAATTTGATTTCGTGCTTAGTCTGAGCGCGCACCAGGCAAGGCCTAAAATTGATCTTTAATTTATTTCCATTTCTTACGCAGATTTATTCAGTATACAAATGAAGGCAAAACAATAATTCACGGTAAGACCAGTCAAACAATGCGTTAGTGTTCCCTAACTTTCGTCGTTTGCTCCTTTGACAGTTTGACATCAACATTCACCTTTGCGCCATCAGACAACGCACCTCGGCAACTTCAGTTCCTATCAACCTATCTTTTTACTTACTTCATTCTGCTGGCTTTTGGTTCCATCTAACAAGATGCCTAATTGCTTACGTGAGCGTGGCCTGAGGAGGAACGACGGCGCGCCACGCAGAATAGGACGCTGGTTAGGGCAAGCTGTTGGTAACTTGGTAAGAATTTGCGAACGAGGCGGCGCGTAGCGCCGCCGAGTGAGCCATGTAATAGCAGGCCCACCGGGCCTGCTAGTAATATATAAGATTAATAATAATAAGAGCTGATAATTCGGGACCCAATTTATAAGGCCGAGATGTCAAGAACGGGAAATGGTAGAGCCATGATCAAGGTCAGGTTTTGTTGATCTAAGATGGGAAAATGTTATAGGCTATGAGAAAAGTTCTGGTGACGTCATTTTCACGTCATTATGACGTCATCAACTTAGCGAAATTTTATTGCTTTTTTAGCGAAAATAGGCCATTTTTGAGCGCATTTTTCACCAAGAAGGAAAGGCGATAGCTCAAAAATTTTGGAAAATCGTTAGTTGGAAATTTAAAGAGCTTTCAGAAAATCATTAGGCTATCTCGATTTTTCATCGAGATATATGCGATTTTCTAAGGTACGCCGTACCTTAGAAAATCGCCAATGCCATAGATAGCACAGAATTGACACGGACAACTCAGATCCGCGAACGCGCATAGAATTACAATTGCGCGCGCGGAATCAGAGCGCGCACAAAGTACTAGCAGGCGGATCACGTGACAGGTCACGTGATGTGACGTCACGAAACAGAAAAACGCCCAGAGGCAAAGGAAGACATTGTCCAATTTCAAAAAACTTGATATCCTCGTGATCAGCTCACTGAGATCTACAATCGAGTCAAAGTGCCTAAAAAACTTTGAAAAAAGGGCGCACCCTAAAGGTACGGTCGAAAAATCGATTTCCAAATTATAGGACAAAACTTAAACGAGTGATATGTCTAGAACTGCAACTTATCTTGAGATGAGACCGGTCAAAGTATGTTCTACTAAGGCGGAATTGTCTTATAGGCTATATGGGAAGTTGATTTGAGCTTATTTGGGTGCTGTGATGATGCCATCAAAATCGCTTAAAACCACTAAAATAACGTATTTTGCGATAAAATGCTATTTTGCGCTACTCAAAGAGTTTTCATCGGATTATGTGGGTCCGAATAACGGGGGTCCGAATAACGGGGGTCCGAATAACAGGGGTCCGAATAACGGGGGTCCGAGTAACGGGGGTTCGAATAACGGGGGTCCGAATAACGGGGGTCCGAATAACGGGGGTCCGAGTAACGGGGGTCCGAATAACGGTGGTCCGAATTACGGGGGTCCGAATAACGGGGGTCCGAATAACGGGGGTCCGAATAACGGGGGTCCGAATAACGGGGGTCCGAATAACGGGGGTCCGAATAACGGGGGTCCGAATAACAGGGGTCCGAATAACAGGGGTCCGAATAACGGGGGTCCGAATAACGGGGGTCCGAATAACGGGGGTCCGAGTAACATGGGTCAAACTACATACATCTGTCAAGATATCACCACCAAAACCGTTGGACGGTTGGTCTAGTAACCCCCCGCGGGTTTGGATGTGACAACGGAACCTGAAAAGAGACAAAATGGGCTGATCACATCCAAACCAGCGGGGGGTTACTAGACCAACCGTCCAACGGTTTTGGTGGTGTTTTATATAGATCGAATTTCTTTCTAAATATTGGGTGCATCATGATTAGGTTTTCTTCCCGTTAAGTCTCCATTTATGATGACAGTTCGAACTGGATTTTGCACGACTTTTTTACGCAGCACACACAAGACAAACACAGTGCCCCTGGGAGGAAAACGGCTTAATGCCAACTTTCAACTTAAAGTATAGCCTTCGATCTACATTGTTGGAGGCTATAAGTTGAATTATTCTGGGAGGATCTGATGCCCATTTCGGCTGAAAGTTTTACAATTACAATGAAAAAACAACTGAAGAAGAATAGACGAGTGAATATCATTTATTATCAAAATGCACATTCATGACCTCATATTAAACACAAAAAAATGCTTCAAAGGCTTGGATTTTTAAAAGCTCATGTCCCACTTTGTTCTGCTGCATTTCGCTTTGAACCGTCTCTTTTTAGTTTTTGGAAAACTCATGCAATATCACGAATAACAAGTTCAGATGATGACATAGTGAGATTATTTTTGTGACTAGTTTTGCCAAAATGCAGCAGAAATCAAAGGGCTTGTCAAAAATTTTACCTGAATTCTGTGACAGATTAATTTTTGTGGAACATGGAAATCGATCAAACAGAGGAACTACTATATTTAAAAGTTTTAGATAATAGATAACTCCACAAGAAAACCACACTTACATATAATATAGTATAACAATTAATAAGCAAATAGCTATATCTCTATAGGTACCTACCATAGAATATGGGCTGGGTATTGATATGTAAGGATGATAATTGAACCACGTTTTTAACAAAACTTTATTAATCTTTGCAATAGCTTCATATGTGCTCGCTAATATTTTTGCTATTAAACACTTAAGCACTTAAACACATCTTTCAAAATTTTAATTTTTCTTAGCATTGTACTTTGTTTTTATAATAACGTGTAAAATATGTTGCATCAAACTGATGCTTCAGTTTTTGCCTTTTTGGTATTTAAAAAAGTCAAAAGATGTAAAATGAAAGCCGTCAGGTTCTCTTGTTGACAGTTTTAAAAACCCCAGCCGGTTAAGTATTTTGTTGAAATTTGTAAAATCATATTCAAAAAAGTTTGAGATTTCCCCAAATTGTTCATAGGCCTTTCGAACAAAAAAAATTTTTAAATGAGAAAAAATTTGTAAAATTTTAAAACCAGTTTATTAAAATAGTATAATAGCATAAATGGAATTTTATAACTATCAAATTTTTTCATATTTATCAATTTGAAATTCAATGTAAAAATTTTTCGATCATTTAAGTAGGGGTGAAAGGCAAAAAAATTTTTAAAAATTACATTTTAATATCCAAAAAGAGGTTTTGCAAAAAGTAAAAATTTTCGGGTTAACTGGCTTTGCCCATTTTTTCCCCGTAAGGGGTTCCCTCAAATTAGGAAATTTGGTCGTTAGCGCTGTTGCCATTTTTCCCCCACCTCAAATGCGGCGCAATGGGAAAATTTTTTCCCCTCGGGTGTCATCCCTTTGGGGCCAAATTTGGGGCCCTTTTTTCCCCCTTTTTCCCCTTTTTCCCCCGAGCCAACAAAAGGGAAAAATCCTGGAAAAAAATTTTTTTGCCTAGAGGCCTTTGGCTCAGCCATTAGAAAAAAGCCTAAGGTCATTAGCCCCATAAGCCCCGTTGCGCTAGTTGCGCCCAGTTGCGCATGCGATTTGCCCGATGCGCCAATTTGGCTAGTTTTACCACACCCAGTTTTTTTGGCCCTTTGCCCATTTTGCTCAGCCCTTTTTAGGCAAAAGAGCCCGAGCAAAATTTTGCCCTTTTGGGCCTTTTTTTTGCCTTTTTATTTGGGTCGGAAGCCTATTTATGGGGTGAAAGCTATTTGAAACCCCTTTTCCTCGGAAGCGCCTTTGGCCCCTTTTGGGTTTGTTTTGGGGAAAGTGTCTTTAAGCCATTTAAGGGGGCCCGTGGGCCGCTGGGCTTGTTTTTTTAAAAAAA
Source organism: Beroe forskalii (assembly GCA_011033025.1). Lineage (NCBI taxonomy): Eukaryota > Metazoa > Ctenophora > Nuda > Beroida > Beroidae > Beroe > Beroe forskalii. Next base: position 63,396 of record WFMF01000666.1, on the reverse strand, counting down.
AAAAACGTGGGGGGGGAAAACAAAGGGGAAATAAAAATTTCATGTTATCGGGGCTGCCATATAATCGGGGTGGTCTGGATTTTGAAGCACCAATTAAATCTTTCATTGTTAATGTGAAAGATGGAGAAATTTACACTTAAAATTTGTGACTTAAAAAGCAACTCTTCGCAATTGCTTTTAGATACCAGATTCACATGTTCAATGTCAAGAAATAAAGCAAAACACTGAAGATACAAAGAACGGCCAACATAAGGTTAAATTTTGAGCTGCAAAATTTGAGGCTGCAAAACAGATGTACCAGCTTTAGGTATTTGACTTTCATTAGAGCTTGTGAGTCTGTTAAGAAAATTAGTCAATGATTTCTTTTTTCGGTTTTGATTTGATGGTTTCTTTATTTGATGGTTCCTTTTGTTGTTTCCATCTAGCCGAAAATATGGCTTTTACCGTAGCTGCTGTGCTATGCGATATTTTCTGCTAGATAAACTGTCAAGTGGTAATTGCTATGCAGCTAAGTAGTGATGGATTGAAACATTGTACATAATGTCATCCTCTCTTCTCTGAAATGAGGTATTCGTATTTAACTCCTTCGTTATGTTTTTTAACCATAAGTTGATATTTAAATCTGGGGTTGTGTTGAGAAACACACTTTGTAGGTATACCAACATTTGACCCAATAGCAAATTAATTTGCTTTTATTTTAAAATAGTCTGGTTGCATTTCTGGCTGTAATTTAGTTTCAAGTATGTTTCAAGTCTCATTTTGTTAATTATAATAATATGTGATACCAATTCACTTTGGAAGCCCTTAAAAGGTACCCACAACAGCGTTATTGATTGGATTTGAATTAAAATCTGATGCTTGGTAGCGCTCACTTTGTTTTCTGAGGGGTTCGACATGGGTGCTAAGAAGGAACGTGATATCATTATTTTGAGAGTCCCCTCAGGACCTCAGATGTAATATTTATAGGTAAATCGAACGATCCGTTTTGGCCAGTATTACGCCAGTATCGCGCCAGTAGCCCGCCAGTAGCAATAATGGCGTGCTACTGGCATGCTGTGGGCGCGCCACTGGTGCAATACTAACGTGATACTGGCGTGCTACTGGCGTGATAACGGCGTGAGGTAGGTCTGATACTGTCGCGATACCTGCGTGATACTAGCGTGCTACTGGCGCGATACTAGCCTAGACGGATCACTCAATTTACCAGTGGTCTAATGACTACGTTATAGCTATGGCATACCCATTTAATGTTTCATCCTGGAGGAGTCCATATTTTGTGATTGATATTTCCCTTTTTCCTGAATATACCTACTACACATTGTCAAATGATAAAAATCTGACAAAGTGGTTTCAATCTCTCATTATAAACTTTTTGATTTTTACCAATACAACTAATAGTGGATAATATTTGCATTACAACAGCATATAGAAACGGATAGTGCGTTACTGAACAATGCCATTATGATGCAATAAAATCTCAAACCGGACACTATCATTGTGTCTTATTACCCAAAGGAACCATTTAAAAGGGTCGACACTGTCCAATCAACGCAGCAGTTGATGACAACTCATGTATTGAGGGGTCGAATTGGACTCACGAATAGGTTTATCATTTGCTCATATTTCGACCCAACTTAATAAATGCATCTTTGCTGTAGGTATAATTTACTTTTTAATAATAAATATAAGAGGATCTCAAGAGTCGAAAGTCATTTTAATTTCTCTCAAGCTTGATGTGACATAACATGACTTTTTAATTTCAGAAACTCAAACAGGTTGGCAACCGGTTAGGCCCTGGTGTTAGGATAGTTTAAGACTGCCAAAATACGTCTCCAAATCTAACACACTTTCTATGAGATGTCCCTGAGTGCGTTCAGCAGATAGCTGTCGATGAGGGCTGCTTTGATATTTCAATCCTCAATATAAAAGGGTGGATGTTTATTGTTGAGCTAACAGTTCAATAACTCATTGATACATCAAGATATTTTGTACAGAACAATTTCAATCTGAACAAATCTTGAAATGATATTGTTGGTATTAAGATTTACAGTTAGGTGCCATTTTAATAAATCATGGTCCAGTATCTAAATATAGCTAAAGCTGCAGTGACTTACATTCTACAAACGATCTAAAAATGAGTTTCTTATAAGTAAGTCGGGAATCAGCCGCCATCTACAGTCGACATTTCAGGCTCCTTACTACTTTATTATATCGAATGTTGGGAGTGACCTGAGTCTCGCTATTGATTTATAGAGCCCTCGGACGTTTTCATTGGTGTCTAACATAATATTATATAGGTACTTGCCTGACCGAGTCCATATAAATTTGTCTAGACCCTCACCCATCGAGCTCCGGGTCGAAACCGGATGCATCCCTCGGGCAGCACACTCGAAAAGTATCCTGATAGGCGCTTGTCAATGATATTTTAGTATTTCATAGAATTTGCTATGCAATATCAGTGAATTTGGTTGCTGCGCTGCAATCTCCAACCAATAAATTGCATAGATTGGATATGATTCTCTGGGAAGCCATATTATATGTTTTGGTACAAAGATGTCGCTTCATATTACATTGAGTCTGTATTATCCAGAAGGGGTCATTCATAATAACTGCTCAGTGTTGCAGCGACTCAGAGCTCTGTGCTTAGGCAACAATTTTATTTCACTGCTATGTGGCAATAAAAGTATAAAAGTTGTCCCAAATTTTCATCCCAGCTTTTCAAATTGCATGTGACACTACAACGTGTTGATGCATGTACGCATGGTACGATTTTTTTAAACGCTGACGAATCTAACGAATTTTTTTGAAGATTTTTTTTTTAAATTTTAGAAACGTGGATGACTCCCTCAAATGAAAAACAGAAAGAAATTATTTCAAAAATTTTTAATACCACAGCAAGTTTACCGAATTATTCCCGAATTTAGAAAATAAGCTGAATTTACGAATTTTCCCCAGTTTTTAAGTGAATGTAACAGCTGAGCTCCATGTACTGAGTGTTTCATGGTTTTCCCGTTACTGCTCCAGGTCAGATAATTTGACCCGATCAAAGTTTTGGATCATCGGACCAAGTTTTGGATCATCGGACCAAGTTTTGGATCATCGGACCAAGTTTTGGATCATCGGAGTACCAAGCCAGCACGGAGTTTATCTTCCCATCCTCCAATCGCATTATAAAACTTTAATGCACTCTCACAGCAACTGCAACATTTCGTGATATTATTAGTTATTTCAGATGATGTGCATGATCGTTCTCAGGGGCCAGAGCACCATTATTAATCGTTCAGGATGCCGTCATTATCAGTGCTCAGGATGGCGAACTGATGCCGTAGAACGGCCAGTGTTCCGAAGACAGTACACACAGCACTCTAATAGAGCTGTAACTTCTGTCGTTTAGTAGCTTTAGTGCGAAGTGTTTTGAGTTACAGTCAATTTTCATATTGGATGTATAAAGATTTCATATTAAAATTAAAGTGGTCGTTGATGATGAAGTTGCTGTCATTGTCAAGCACTACGGTAGATTGCACCTTTCGGAGAAATTTTTAATATGTGAGCATTTCTTTGTTCAGCGGTTATGCTTTTGCTCCTCTTTCTACATTTGATTAAATCTATTAATATCCTGCTGCACCACCTTAGATGGCCTAGAGTTGAATGAATTAAAGTCACGATATAGAAAAAAATGAATCTATCAAAAGTCTAAATCCCCCACAGAAGGATCATGTCCTCCTAAGGTGCCAGAGACCCCCTATCAGATGTCAGAGACTTCCTAAGATGTCAGACGCAGCCATATCCGACGAGGTGGAAGATGGGGAGGAGTTCAGACACACTGACTCCACGAGGATTGCTATGGGATGCACTCTGGGAGCCATGTGTGGTATCAGCATCATTGGTAAGATCAGAGGGGGCTTGTTGTGGTGAGATCTGAACCTAGTGGTAAGATCTGAACTTAGTGGTAAGATCTGTTCTCAGTGGTAAGATCTGCACCTCTCGGCCAAGCATATTCGATTGAAGAAATTCAAGTTTATTCAAGGTTTTAACCAACTCCAAAACCAGCTGTTTCTTAGAGTCCCGACTGCGACAAGTTGGACTCCTGTGTCCCAAATGGGTCACGTTAAGTGGGAGATACCAAAGTATGGATTTGGGTCAGGTTAATAGGTTATTTTAACGATTATAGCGAAAATATAGTTCAATTCGTATCATGATAATATGAGAACTCACTCCAATTTAAGCAACTTTATTAAACTTTTCCTGGAATATTTCGTCACAAGCTGACCCTCCGGCCCCAGGCAATAGTTTGGTCCTGCTAGCAATAGCTATGTGTAGGAACCTCAGGAGTTCCAGTACACTCCTGATAGGGAACCTGGCCCTGGTGGATTTCATCATCGGAGTGTGCACCATGCCCATCACTGTTGTAAGTTACACTTGCCTAGTAGATAGCATAGTATTTTCTATTTTTATCATAGAAGTGACACCATGCCCATCACTGTCGTATGTAACATTTGCCAGACACAAAAATTCCAAGCAATGCAAAATTTAGAAATTTGAAGCGCTTGGAAATACAAATTGCGAAAACATCTTCACAGGAACTCTTGTAACTGTACCCCCACTCTTAGCCTTAAATAATTCCATCTGGTTTTCAGTGGACTCTTAGCGTCAACAGCTGGGAGCTTGGTTATACTGGCTGTCAGATTACAGCCACTATCGATAACATGGCGATTGCTTGCAGGTCAGTCATCTTTTCACTTTCAGTTAAAAACAAGAAAATGTGAGCTAAATTCGGAGAAAAATTTGATTCCAGCCCTATGGCTCAATCAGAACGAAACATTTCTTTACCATTCAACAATTCAACACTATCCATTCCTGCAGTCTCTGGACCCTGGCTGCCTCCGCTGTAGACCGGTGCTTCGCCATCATCCAACCATTCAAGTATAACCGTCTAATGACCAAGAGAGTGACTCAGACTATGATAGGCGGAGTTTGGATCATTTCGCTCACTCTGGCACTTTGCCCTGTTCTAGGTAAGAATACTTTCAACAACCTTCTCCTTTCCCCTTTCTTTTTCTTCTTTTACCCTTCATGATAGTATTATAGGAAATCAATAATGGATGGAACCAGGAGCCGATGAACAGACTTGCAGAGAGCTTATAATACACCTCTCCCATCAGGTTGGGACAGCTACATCTACTCCTGGTTCAGTTTCAGCTGCGGTATTAATCCTGAAGCAAATGGCTTTGACAGGTAGATATGGAATATGAAGAGACTAGGAGCCGGAGGGAGCTTGATTTCTTTCTTCTTCTCATCTTTGAAATTAAATGACAGTCGGCTATATCACATATCAACAATCACTGCCTCTAAGCTCAAGTCAATTTCAGGTACTTCTTCCTCTTTTACACAATAGCAGCTCTGGTACCCCACTGGTCATCGTAGTTATTTGTTACATTCCCATCTTCGTGATATCCCACCGAGCAAACAAGGTACAACTGTATGTCTAAATGGTTTAAGTTCATGTAGTTATTCATTATTCAATACGTTGATTGAGTCAAACTTTGTTATTGAAAATCATATTCTCCAGACTGGTTGATTATGAATTTGAGAATTAGATCAGTGAAAGGGAGTCTCTTTTTTCCTTTTTTCGGTCCGGAAGTTATATCCAAACATCGCGATCCCTTGACGAGAACTCTCGAGCCCTATTTCAGATTCATGTCTCGCAGAGTCACAACACGGGTTACTCCAAGAGACAGATGCAGGCTGCTCTACTGGTGGTGGCTATAGTCATGGTGTTCGCGATCACTACCTTGCCCGTGATGAGTGTGGGGATGCTGATCTGGCTGGGTGTAATTGACTCCATCCCTCTGCTCCTGGCTATTATCTTCCACATCATGCTCTACTCTAACTCCGCCATCAATCCCATTCTCTATGGAGTGTTCAACTCTCATTTCAGGTAAGGAAAAGTGTTGCTGCTGATTATCTTCCATAGGCATAAGTCCAGTAAATTCTTATACTCTGACGGTTTGGGTTTCATGGACATTCTAATACTATTTCAGTATTTTCACACCACCATTAACATGTGTAGATTAAAATGTGTAGAGTCCATTCATTATATTGTAAAGTTTATTAATGAAAACTACCAGCCACCAAGGGACAATGTATTGGTGACAATTCAAACTGTAGTGTGCAACTGCAAGTCATTTGTGTGCGCGGCGCTAATACACGTCTATAAGCCGCGCAAACTTACACACCCAGCGCAGTTCTAAATGCCCCTGTTAATCACCGCAGGGATGTTTATGCGAGCTTGGCAAGGTGTGAATGGGGCAATGAGAGACACACCCGCATCGCAAGACGGCGAGCTAGCAGTCAGAGGTGAGTGGAATCATCTTCGTGCCATTTACGGTAGAAATTACGTGGAAGAAATTACGGGGAAGAAATTCAAAAAAATATTAAATAAAGATGATCGTTTTAAAACTATCTACTCACAAAAATAATCCATTTCACATGTCTATTCTGTCTTTTCCTCTTCAGTTCCTCAACATTTTTTCACATTTTTTTTTCATTTTCCTCTTCAGGGACCCGGCTTTTGTTCCTGAAATTAAGTTCAATGAAAATCAGGATCAATAGACAGGTTTGTATTTGGCGTATTTCTCTAATGGTCTTATATTTATAACAATTTGCTTGCTACGTCATGAGGGTTAAAATTTTACTTATTTTATGCATATTGTTCATAAAATGAAAAACATGACTATTGTTACATGTTGCAATTGCTTAATTAAGTAATTATTCCATTGCTCCAAAAAGTATTTAGACCAGACAGTAACATAGTTACATGCCATAATCTGTTAACCTAACAGTAGTCATATACCATTAATCTAGAATTTTAACAAACTCTAGAACAAATCCTCCAGTCACTGATCTGGGCATGTTTCAGACGGTCGCTCAGCAGCGTGTCTCAAATGCCTCGTCCACGAACTTGAGTCGCGGTTTTCCGGGAAATTAGCTTTCGGTCGCAGTACCCAGGGATTCCAGAACATCAGTTTTCTGTCGTGCCAGTATGCCATATTCCAGAAAATCTCTCGAACTTGAAAAGTATCGTCGTGCCAGTGTCTTAGGATCCCAGAAATTCTCTCAGACTTGAAACTTACTGCAGTCCCAGTATCCTGGATTCCAGAAAGTCTCTACCAGGGCGTGTCTTCCTATTCACTGCTCAATGGGCATGTCGAGTTTATGTCTCCGAATATCCATTACGACAGCACATAAAAAAGCAAACTATGGCATTTTTTGAAAATGCCCTTCCCTCTTTTCATAGTTCATAAAGTGGTTGAAACGGCCTGTTCGTTATTTGTACAGCCAGTGACACTACACTGCTGTGACACTGTGCTACTGTAGCACTGATCTGCAGCAGGTCTGAATCTGAAGTAGGTGGACTTATTCCCAGGATGTCAGACTGCGACACATCGCTGATAATGAATAATATTATGTTGTATATGTGTGTCGTCACCGTTGTAGAATGGCGACATTTTGTTAATGTTTAACGATCTTCATTCTTCGACACCTCAATTTAAAACGCCGCATTATAATATAGTGAGTACCTCAGACATCTGGAAAGTTGCGGAAAAAAAGCATGAGAACTCAATATGAGACTACCTTGGAGTACAGACGTTATTATGATAATTTAGCTTAAAATTTCCTGATTTTTCGTTGGCGCAAAAACTGGGCACTGAGAGGCTATTGGGTATTGGATCCGTAGTTATGATATTATAACCTCTCAAATGTTATGCGACCATAATATTTCCTTTTTATTTGTACTTTGGAGAAGTCCGTTTGTAATAAACTGGTCTATCCAGTCATATCCAAGTCTTTGCTATACATATAAAATATTATAAGTACACATAAAACACGGTGGTGTTTACTGTTTTCATAACCTTGCCACATTTTCATTGAATTGCTTTGTCAAAACCCAAAGCAGTCATCCTTTGAGCGTGAACCATCTAAAATAAATCAACTCTACCTATCGTTGAAATCTCTCCAATGATATCATTGTTTGTACCATGATATAGTTTTCACCGTTCGAAATCATTGCAGCCCGAAGATTATGCCCTATAGAGCAAATGAAAACGTAGATATTTGAGGATCTGAGCGTATTGCAAATATTTTCAATCTGAAGGCCCCAAGTGCTCAGTGCTCACGTAAATAAATCTGCATCCGCTGCGTCATCAACACAACATTCTAAACCCTGATAATGACATCATTCTTAATCACAAATCTTACATGCCATAGTGCGCATGATATGGGTGAACTGATGAGGACGATAGTGGTGTTAAAACCAAATTATATTGATACCCACTTTTAACAACACAAATCAGGTAAATACTACTTAAATTAACCGCAAATGTAGGAAAACCTCACGAACGTATTTCATAAATGTCTATTTGTGTTAGATTCAGTAAGGTACGTTTAGGATGAATTTAGGTGCGTTTTATAGGGCACTTGTTGGGTGCTTTTAGGGTGCATACTGCACAGGGTGACTGGTCACTGACCTCTTTGTTAAACGGTTTTATTTATTCATTATGAGTATGCCATACGAATTGTTGTTTGACATGATACTTGTCTGTCTAAAACAATAGTGAATTGTTATTAAAGAAAGTCAGGTTGCTATGGTAGGTTGCTTTTATTATCTCCAGGCATATTTATTGTTTAGGAAGTTATTTATCGTACGCAACACGCAAGGAATTAGGAATCGATCTTTCATCTTTAATCATTTATACACGAGTTTGAAATTTTCTTCCAAACACCTTTTTGGTTTATAAAAAGACGTTAAAGTAGGATTAGAAATTGACAAGTTCTGAAAATATATTTCACAAATTTCAGCAGGTGCCTGGAAAATTTGTGCTTGTAGCTACCCACTGTATTTCGGAATGATCATGGAAATAACCAATAAGGCAGAATTCTAGTGCGAGGGCTTCGCATGGCGACTATTGCCACTCGATCACTTTACTACTTTAGAACTATTGATCAGAATTTAAACCCCTTCTTTCCAGGCGAAAGGGAAGATGATAGATTGAAAGTCACCCTTAGGCGTGGCTTAGGAATTCCTTTCAAGCTGAAGAAGTTCCAGCAGTTAACTGACTTGCTTGCTCCGGCATCTATATTAATCCTATTGATCTATCAGAGCATAGTCGGGCTTATTACTGAATGGTTCTAGAACATACTTATAAGCCTGCAAATTTACTTCGATAGTGACCTGAGTTATCGAAAGGGGATCAAAGGACAGTATTCCATAGGCAAAACCAAATTCAAACATTCCAAGGGGGGTTTCCGGCGAGCAGAGTTTTAGTCATTTGAAAGACGTGTAGCTGATATTATCAGTATCGACAATAACACTCTGGTTACATGTCATTGGAGCATATACGTACGTGCCGAAATTCTTCGGCTGTTGAAATTACGAAAAAGGGAAGCAATGAAAGTTTCAACAGATTTATTTTTAGTGTCATTACTCGTACGACGTACAGCGCAGTTTTCAATATCTTTTCGACATTTCGTGTTCCATTCGAAAATAATTCGAGTGTCAGCAAAGCCTTTCTTGGAAATTGTGGTTTCGTAACTCGTGACTATAGTGGGCGTGGCTGACTGCAATCACGTAATAGCTTAAGGTTGAGAGAGGCACAGGTAAATCAATCCTTTATAGTACGTTACATAATCAAAGAAACAATTAACTCGCGCCCCCGACCACCCAACAAAGACAAAAGTGTAGATTTCGATGGTATGAGGTGTTGCGTAATGATTCGTCACAGTACTCGGGCCTTCGCTTTATTACTTTGCTTTTTGTAACGTTCACCAATATTTGCTACCTTTCAACGGTTTTATAGACGTTCCCTGGAATGAGAATCGTCCATTCACAAAAAAGGGGCTAATGAACAATGGCTTTTGTATCAATTATTGAATTAGTTTTTCAGATAGTATATTTTTGGAACGTTTTGATCGGAACACTTTATTTGCAAACTGCAGCTACAACTTCTACAGCACAATAAATTATTTCTGATTAATTCGTAATATCATTTAATCGGCACATACCAATTATTATTGCAAGGATAAGTGCATTCATAGAGACACCATTTGAAAGCACAATAATTATCCTTAATTTAGTTACTGTGTGATATAATTTCCACTTATTTTTATATCTCTACTCAATTAGTAGGTACTTCTGTCATTATGAATCATGAAATGTCTCATATGAATTAATGGATTATTTAAAAAAAAACAAGTCCCAAGAAATTATAACTTCAAAGTAATTTACGTGTCATAAAATATTCGTAAGGTTTCAGAAATTTAAAAGATTTGTCTCATCCCGACAATTATGGATCTTTTTACAGAGCAATTATTATCTTATTATAGTTTGGAGTACGCAAAACCTGCCTAGCTTTCTTGCGTTTGAGGATCTAACAGAAAATATTAGATTTGGCCCAGCTCAAACTATATTTGAGCAGTACCAAAGCCCAACGTTTCTGTACATTTTTGATTTATCAACACATTGAAGCTGTTAACAAGCCTGCTGTAGCTGCAGGCCACATCATGATTAAATTATTGGATTATTCACAGCTTCATGAGCGTTTCAATTGACAGGCGGCGTTACAACTTTTACAAGGTTACCGACGTTTCAATGTTATAACTTTTAAGTGAAATCACTCATCGATGAAAATACTAACGTATCACAATTTAATGAGTATATGGTACTATGGCATACTATATTCTGGGAAAGGAGATAGGTACATCTAGGTATTATCGAACATTCACGCCCTAATTTCGAAACGAGTTCTGAGTTCTCGCAGCAGTGGCTGTGCACAAGAACAGTAGAATTTGAGATAAATGTCATCCAGCCTCCTGCAATTAGTCATGCACTCCGAATATGTCATACTGTGTGCTATACACCGGTACGGAATATATGCCATTCCGATGTATTCTTGTCGGATAAAGCTCGGTCTCCAGACAACATATTCCGGACGTGCGTTTTCTAAAAATTTAGACTTTCATTAGAACTTTGCAGGTTACGCTTCTTTTTTTGTCTCGTACAGCCGAAATTTTCTAGCGCAAGCAGCAGAATATTTGAGCTTGAATACTATCAAAATAACCGTTGTGATTTTCTTGCTTAGAATTAGAATCTGGATACCGAAACGCAGCAAGTCAATTGATATAATCGAGTTACATAACTTTCTCACTTTCCAGCTGTGTTAAGTGATAATTAAGTTACTAAAATCAGGTATTTAATTTCATTTAAATGTATCTTAACATGTCATGGCTGCCGCTCAAATGCTTCGAAATATTCGAACGCGTCCAGGTAATTCGAACTTTCGAAGCGTCAAATAGTTTTTTAGACCTTCAAATTTTCAACACTCTACAGTACCTTAGAGTTTTTGCATCGAGAGGCTAATACTGATGGGCAAGCTAATATCCGTATCAAAATTTGACCTGTCGCTGGTCTATAAAAAGAAGAAAGGGCGAATTGTAGATTAGCCTGGAAGGAATGAGGAGACTGTACACTTAGGATCAAATGCTATAAAATGCTATAATATAGTGTGTCCCGTTTAAGTTCGTAAATTTGAAATACACACTGCATCTACCACAATAGAGATAAAACCCTAAATGGTACTATATATTGGAGCAAATAGATGAACATTTAGGCATATTGTGGCCTGATTTGGCTTTGAGAAGTTTGAGTCCATATTTCTTCGTTGACTGAAGTGTGAAAATACATGTTATTGAAACGTAAATTTGAGGTCATCACTTTGAATTATTCAATGATCGTTCAGGAAGCAACCTGGAAATCACACCAAAATTTTACCTACCCTTGGTACTCTCCAGTGTATCAACGAAAAATTCTGTGACCATGGAACTGCTCAAGACAGCGGAAACGACGGCAATCATCGATCAAAGAAGTTGAGGTGGAAAGTGTGCAAACCTCATTTCAAATAACCCAGCTCCCGTAATTTCAAAAAACATCAACCAAACATCATTTATTGAAGCTGAAATTTTCCACGATTGTTCGTCAGAGAATTCTGATGGAAGCCCATGAGGCAAAAGTTCAAATCTGATTGATAATGAAGCAGAGGAAGGCCTAGTTCGCAGCCTGTAGGGGCGTGCTTAGAGAAAAGCGCATATTACCCTTAGTTTGTTTCCGGACAAATCATGGTTCTACAGTCATAGGATATCCCAGAATTGGCATCAATATTTTCGGACGTTTAACAGAGACACTGTTCAGCCTCTTGGAAGTCTGCTTACACCAATTGAAGTCATGGTTTGAGGCGCTTTTAGCCCCAAAATCTTCATTTTCCTTAATCAATCCACGAAAATGGCTCCCACAACAAGGTAAATGGGCATATTCGCTATGATTATCTGTCGTGGTTTTCGCGTCAGGTGATGTAGAAACACATGCTGAAGTCGTCATGGTTCATGCAAGTTAGTAGAACACCTCAAATGGCACTCAAAAATCGAGCCATTATTGGCATGCATTCACCAAGGAGAGCAGTAAGGAAACATATCTTCGTGTCATGGCCCCCCTACTCCCAAGATTTGACGCCCGTTGATTCCTGGCTATGGCTGACACTCAAAAGAAACATTTTCAATAGAAATCAATAGCAGTTTACCTCTATGACTTTCCTGAAACGAGCTAATATGAGGGGATTCAAGAAACTGCAAAGGGGTAATTTTGCTCTTTTGACGTCTTAAGTTGAGAGGTAATGGACAATTTGTGTCAATAACAACAGTTATAGAAGTTGATTTACCATAAATGTTCATCATTTTGCTCTGAATTGACGTGAGTCATTTGTCCATAAGTCAATTTCTAAGAATGAAAATGTTTACTTGAAATTTACGAACTTAAACGGGACATAGTATATTGCCCAAAGAAGTGATACGTAAATAGATTAAAACCAGAACCATCTCAAGAGTATGCAGGAACTTCTAGAAAGACGGTCATTAGAACTTCTAGATACCACTCCTTCTTCCCTTTCACGGCTCCTCTTTTGGACCGTTTGAAGTTCATGAATAATTAATCCCCGACGCATTTCAGACGTTTCACTTTGGCAACCGTCACATGTTTTCATAACATGATACCAGAATGTCAATATATTCCTGGATTACTAGTGTTGTCACTTGTCTGGCCCGTTTAAAAACTTGATTTGTTGCCAAAATAGTAAAAACAACATTTTTCGTTAATTGAGCTATAATTAAAATACACCGAAATGAACGCCGTGAAACTTGTCGAATGTCGTTAAAATAACTTTATGTAAGGGATGATTTCTAATGAAAGAATGGATGCCTCGCAGGATATAGTTCACAGAATTCCCATCTACAACACACAATATGCATATATTGCATAATAAGCTACTAATTGTGAACCACTCAGGGCATGCTGGGATGTTTTAGTGACATCACACAAAATAGTTATGGTAATTAGTTGTTACGGTCTCTTAACATACTCATTTCCACACTTCCCATTTGATTTCCCAGCCTTCCTTTTAGTATTTTGCTGGTTTTGTATTATTATGAACTGCTTAATTGCTGTTGACATCAAAACCTATGAAGTTATGAAATACATACGAATATAGTTGTTTGGTGTGTGCCGCTTGAAACCTTATTTACTTTAAAATTAAGAACTTTGTTTCTTGAATTTAATTTTCTTGAATCCCAGTAATTTATTTTAGTATTTTAATTCGAAATCATGCAAGTCAGGACGTCTAAGGTTAGGACACCCAATTAGCACATATATTATATATTCAGCGAATAGATTCATACTTGATAGGGTACACGTTAAGGAAAGTCGGAGTTTCTCCAAACTGCCGAAATATGCTTTGTGCATAGTAATAAGCAACTTTTATAATATTCGCTATGTGCTGCAGAAAATTAATTTTCCATGAATCCACCATTCCCCTGAAAACCCATGGCATCTAAAATTTGAGTACGAATATGCTAGATAAAAAATCAGGAATCTAACCATCTAAGGACGATGAAAGGATGATTACTGCAACTACAAAGAAGTAATCCGCAAGATGTACCAGAATTGGATTAATGGACCAGCTATGATGGCAAACTTCGCTCAAAAACACAAGTCTAAACCCCTAAGAAGAGCTATCAGTGATGGAGTGGTTACCGAGTAAGTAGCTTGAATGGGGAACATACGTAGATACGGGAACGACACACAAACAAGAATTGTGCTGGCAGGCACAATTCTTTTATGAGTTCTAGAAAGAGGGTCGATATAAAAATTCATGTTGTATATTTACGACTTTTTCAAAATTTATTTTTCAATATTAACGGAATTTTACCAGAACACCACTCAACTCCAGTGTCCTCAGGAGCATCCATAAAAACTTTAAAAAACTTTTCCTTGTGTTTGATGTTCCGGTTAACACAGTCTATTGTTGGCAATGTACCGCAAATGATAAACATCGTATGACCACAGAAAACGCATTTCTCTCTTGTTATCAATTGACAATTGTCGAAAAATATTTAATACATTGTAAGCCACTATATATCTTGGAGTACAATAGAATTTCACACAATGACTACGATAATATTTGAAGTTCAAAACTACATGTTTCAGGTACACTAAGCTATCCCCACAAAGACACAAGAACTCTACGGACGGGATTCTGGAGAGTTTGGCAGCCCAGAATAAGTTGACGAGCGCAAGTGACTCGAGCTCTGAGGTGAGGCGATCCTTTTATATGGACACATGAATATTGACATACCTTGACTTTAAAACGTAGCTAATTATGAAAAATCTGCTTGAGTTGTAGTAAGTATAATTTTAAAATCTATCATATGCTCATGCAATTTACTGTATGGCGTTTTGATGTTTTTTACGTAAGCTCAGAACTAACCATCGAATAGTGACCAGTTTGTACATAACAAAATAATATGTTATTTCAGTAGTACATAGAGTTGAATAATGGTTCTCATAGGAATGCATTGTCTGATTTTTGGACAACATTTTCGTTTTATCGATTATTTGCTTCGTAACTATTGTGATAATTGCTCTGACTGTAGATTGATATCGAACGGCACTGTGTAGCCAGCTACAAGAAGTCCAGCAAAGGGAAGAGGTTCAGAAACACCTACAGAAAGCTGAAAGAAGAAGTAAGCCTGTAAGCCAACTTGTTTGCAAGTATTCCTCAAAATTTAAGCAATCAATTATTGGTGTTTTCCTACAAGTGGTCTCCGCTTTGGTGCATAGGCAATACGGCTTGCGGGCTATGGCAGCAAATAATCTGTTTCCAATTTCAGGGAAAACTTGGGTCAGGACTCAGGAGTCCCAACGATAATGGGTGTCGCCTTTCTAAAATAATACTTGATGTTTTAAAGTCTGGCCTTTTTCAAAATTACTTTCGGAATTAATAAATTGTTATGGTTATGTCTCAGACTATGCAGCCGGAAACAGAAATGTATCCTTTTAAAACTTCGAAAAAAATGTGAAAAATGAAACTACCTATCCAAAATTGTTAGCTGTAAAAGCATTACTGCAGAAATGTGTCATTGGAACTGATATCTCGAGCTATTTATTTGTAAATACTCATTACCTTGTTACTTTCAAAGAACTCTTCTAGATCAAAGGTACTAAGGTATTAACTGCCATTTCACTGACCAATCAGCGCATGATTTGATCAAAATCTCGCACGCTGATTGATCAATGTCAAGTCAATTTCAGGATCCTACGGGTCTGTAGACTGTAAATACATAAAACTTCACCAGGTATTTACACCAGTGATGGAGCGAGCTAAGAGGGCCTCTAAAACCTTCTCTGATGCGCTCGGTAACGACACCTGGGCCGAGTGGAGCTCTTCCGAAGAAGAGGAAGAACAAGAGCTGGAGAATACTGACGCTAACCTGCTCTTCCAGGTGAGTCTTCTTTCACCCCTCCAGGGTTATGCTTCCTTTCAGGCAATGCTTCCTTCCGCTCTTCCTGGTATTTCTTCTTTTCACTCATCGACTTACTTAGATAAGAGAATTTATCGCTCTCAGATTGAGTCAAAAGAAGAATTGCCAGAAAGAGCAGAAGGAAGCATTGTCTGGAAAATAAAAAAGGAAGCATCACCTAAGTTTACCTCGAAGAGTCTTCGAGGTAAACTTAGGTAGTCCTCCCTTTTTCTTTTCCAGGCAGTGCTCCGTTATGCTCTTCATGGTTATTCTTCTTTTCACTCAATCTGAGAAAATAAAATTCTCTTCTCATGTAAACAGACACTGCCATGTGCCATGATATTATGTACTGTAGCCAGTGATAACAGCATCATCGTAATAAGAGTGGCGCTAAATGGGTACTCCATGACGACACCTAACTCCAGAAAAAACACTGGCCACAAATTTTACTATGACGAATTCCTTCTAGATGATATAGCAATCATTAAATCGCATAATCGCTTATGCACGATGTATGTGTGCTATTCACGGTTGATGAGAGCTTTATGCATGTGTTTTTCTATTTTGAAAATAAAATTATGTAATACGATGGCCAGACTTAACTTGAGAGGCTTCCCAAGTTCAGTACACAGTGGCAGCCAATTGTAACGTGCTAACAAGCCTTTGAATATCAAATTTTGACGAGAAATGCAATGCTCATGAAATGACATCAGCTTCACTAAATCTCTAATTAGGTGCTAATGAGCCGGGGCTTTTGCAGAATGTTCGTGCCAAACACAAGAAGATTTCGGTGACATCAACGTGTTCTGACGGTCACATAACCAGCAATAAAGTACACCCGGTGACCGCCAGCGGGTCCGAGAACAACGTCTTTTCACCGAGGAGGTAATTATGAACAATTCGATGCACAAAAGACGCCTATAAGGAGCGCACGAGAAATAGGCAGTTCAATGTCATCAACTCACTACATCATTATATAATGATGACGTCATCTTACCCGCCTATTTCTCGAGCGCGGAGTGTAGTACTTTGCGATTAACCGAATCGGCCATATTTCTATTGATAGCAATTAGCACCCTGTTATCCCTAATAACAGGGGCCTAGAGCAAATGGGGCAGTTCGAAGTGCAGTTTGCACGTCTTCTGTGTGCGCGGCATATACTATATGCCGCGCGAACTTCCGCCGCGCACACGATATGATATAGACATGCATAATATGTGTGTATACGGCCTGATTACTCTTTTCTTTGAGAAACAACTTCCAATTAACCTGACTGAATGAGCAGCTATTCCTAATCAGAGAATCAGAGCCCCTACTTGCAAGAGTGTTTCTCTAGTTACTAAACCGCCATGATCAGCAACCTCAGGCACAGTTCTGGAGAGGAGGAGTTCTCCCAAAAACCCTCGCCTCGGAGACGCAGTGCAGCCGGATTCCTGCTCTCCTACGCAGGAAAGAGGATACGATCTGCCACGGGATCCATGAGCGACATAGCCTCCCGCTGGGTATACGATCAGGTACGGCAGGGATTTAGTGTACTTTAGTAATTTAAGAAAGATCCACAAATTACAACCTACCAAATTTGTAAACACCAAAATTTTATTCCACATAAATACACCTCCTAAGGTATTATTACTTTATAACCCTTTTGGCCCTAATTTAACCGGCCCTTAAGGACGAGTTAGGGATGCAAGGTAGACCCGTTAAAATTAAAAGGCCGGTTAATTTGCAATGATAATCATACTTCAAGAATAATCGCCTGTGAACATTAATTCAGTTCATAAAATTATAAAAATTAGAAACCAATTTTTCAGTCAGCATAGTAAACATGAAATACGCTTGTTTCAGCGGGCTTCGGTAATAATAATATCATTAATCTTAACTTAACGACGTTTCCAAATATTATTATGCCCTTTTTTATTATTAATAGGAATAAGTCTGAAAGTATCATATGACTCTGCACGAGGTCAGTTTTTGCTGAACAAAGAAAAATTAAATTACTTTAATTCTCCTTTTTCCCCGAAAGTTTTCAAGCTCTTATGCTCGTAGCCAACCACTAACCAGTGCCACGATGCGTCAACTAAGAGTTTTAAGCGGCCGGAATAAATCAGTAATCAGCTCGTTTCCTAAATCCTTATTCTTGAATCCTTTTAGTTTGTTGACGTGATTATAGATTTACCTACTGACGTACGATTAGCGCCTTGTCACTTACGTAGCCTGATTGTAATTATATTTTAATCACGCGATAACAGGGACTCTTGGAGTTACGTCATAGACGTAATCCATGAATGTCGTATTTATACTGAAAACCCAACTTCATTACAACGAAATTTGATATATTTTGTGCCTTGAGGAGGGCCTGTGTATGTATGGCATAATATATTATTTACCAAACAATTTAACGCAACGAGCCTAAAAAGTGAAACCATAATCTCACACATTACAATATTATATTATTCCATTGTTCCGTCGAGGGAACACATCACACTTTCATCCCCTTTTCCTGCCTCTCCACCTGATGACATATGTTAATTTCTACATGAGTTAGGTACATGTTGTAGGTCTGTCCGTTCGAGATGTGTGCGTTTGGAATGTTTTCATAAACACCTAACTGTCTTCTTCTTGAGCAAATGAAATATCGGAATGTCATCATTTCAGCCCGAGTGTACATCAGACCTGTCCGACAGGCATATGTTTTCCTGATCCATGTTCTCACTTTATCCGGAGCAGATACATTCCCAGCATTAGTATGATATCCCTTCATATTTTAAACGATTTTCTAAATTTTTCTGCCTTTTGTAATTTATCTTCATATGTTTGAAATTTATTTATTTTGAAGACGAAATACCGTGACAACATAATAATTCTCTCGCTCATCGGCAATGCACTTTCAAGTACTACCTGTTGAAATTATCGCACCCACAAAAAGTGGCCCGTCACATTGTTGTATTCTGACACTGCTTTTATCTTTTACTAGGGGTATTTTATCCTGCACAGGATAAATTTGATTTTGTTGTCTCCTTTCAAACGCAAGGCTGTTCATAACATATTTATATTGATATTTTGGCCGAATTTCGTTGAAATTTAGGTATTTGTTATCCTAAAACCGATCGTTTTGGTAGAATTGGTATGAAATAAACAAAAGAGGTTATACAATTTTGTAATCCAAAAAATGCAATGCCCTAATTCAATTTATTAAAGTACACAAATTGTCTGTCTGCAGACTTTCAGATGATTGATCGGTTCATCTTGGCTGATACCCAGGTTTACCTATTGCTCTGCCCTGTCGTTTTTCTTTTGCGGTTGCAATGAAAAAGAATGTTAGCATAAATGGCAAGTAGCTTAGACGTTTAACGAAGCATTGAATATTAAATTTTCTAACCTAAACCATATCCCTGAAATTATCTTACCCTCTCATTTGAACAGCTAAACCATGTCAACCTGGGAGGCGCCAGATGCAACAGAATACCTACGCTGTCATTTGAATTATCTTATTTTAAGGAATCAGCAACTTCACTGACACTGCTCAAAATGTAACATGGCGTAACCAAATCTTTCAATTTAATTGCCAAACTAACGGACAATATCAAATAATCAGATTAATGCCACTATGGCCATTGGCCAATTTTTTGGTGCCATGTACCTACCTACCTTTATTCTGATCAGAGTTGATTTCGGTTGGTCGTACCTTCTTTTGGTTTTGATTAGTTACGGTCCAGTTTTTTAACAATTTGAACTTTCTCACTAGCCTATTGCACAATATAATATGTTCAACACGACCCTTCAACACCCGAGGACTATGGGAGTGGTGTTCCAGCCGGACTGTGACAGACAAGTAGGTATTCACCAATCAGAGCTTATGTGATCCATATGAGTCAAATACTTTAGACATGTAGCTAAGTTTCTTTGTTAATATAATTCTTTTTTTGAGACACATAATTATTTGTCATGATTTTGTTAGTTCGTTATGGTGTGGTGATTTTATCTGTTTTAAGTTTTTACTCGTTTTTACTTCATTAACTATTCGCTCAGATTGTCATTAAGTTTCATTATGCTTCAAACGATTTTAGTTAATTTGGAATTTGGTATTTGTTTTTCACTGTTATGTTCCTATTTTCTTCAAACTTTTAAAATTCGAAAAATGAAAAATCCTCAAATTTTAGAAAAAAACCTATCGGCTTGATGAGTTACATCAACGGTTCCCCCACATTTATTTGTGGCTAAAATTGAAACCATCAAACTTTAATAATAAACCTTGAAGCTTCAATAAAATGTTGCGAGTTAGAGGCCAGTTCATGCCACCGGGATTGAAATAAGATATTGTATTTGGGGTCACATGAGGGTTCCCATTAATGCCATCACGCAGAATTTATAAATTACAAAGTACTCATCACTCGGTTATCTAGATCTGTATCGTTTTATTGCCTTGCTGTTTATGTCAATTCTTAGTTGATTATTTAATCATCGAATACATCAGTGAATTCATGGCAGAATAATGTGACGCTCCTGATCATCATAAGTTCATCATAAGATCATATATTTCCACGTGGAGCCTTGGCTCATTCAATTTATATCATGACCGTGTCATATTTTAATTGCTGAGAGCTGCAACTACATTTAATATATATCAGTCAACAGTATACATTATTAACGGTAAACCAATAGGTATCTGTTGTTTGAGCGCTACAGCAAGAGCTTCAGCTGCTGCCTATTATATTTTCATTTCGAGAGGTGGTACCTACCGTTACCTCATGTTAAGTGTTTTTATTAGTTTAAACTTTCATGTAGTTTAAATTTATTTCATCAAGCTTTTCTCAATTATCTATTTCTTGAGCTTTCTCCTTGTCTCCCCTGACTACAATAATATGGTTGTATATGTTTAGATATTTGAGTGTAGGACTGTAAGAGTAGCACTAACGATAGGCATATATTGAACCAAGTCGAAAAGACTCATTATACCCGAATAATTTACATAATTTTACAGTAAGATAAAGACTCACAAGCCAGTTGAGGTCAGTGTTCTATGTAGAGAGACTTACCGAGTTATTAAGATATTTTGGTTTGGTTGTTCTTTTGTAAATGAGTAAATAGTTTGTTTTAATTTCGTTGCATGTGGGGCTGTGGGAACGAACTTGTCTCCTCACGAAAACTTTGCGTCACGCCACAAAATAATAATATTTCAACTCAACGTGAAGGCTAGGGTTATGGTTAGAGTTAGGGCGCTGAGAAAGGTTAAAGGGTTTTGTCTACGGTTAGATTTTGAGTTAAGGCGCTAGGTTAGGCGAAGGTCAGTACAGAGACAGTGCCATAAATTATTAAAATGTTGCACGGCCGTACTTGCAGTACATTCAAAAGGATCCTCTGCACGTTCACCATTCTATATTGATGAGAAGTCGTGCCTCGCAACCGCCTCCAACTCACACCTGAACTCAATTCACAGCAGGAGCTCAGCAGCAGGGAAGCCAGAAGGAGCTGTAACATCTGTGTGTTTTCTTTTGTAAGATAATACACCATTCCAGCGAGTCATTGCTTCAGACATGTATGAAGGCTGGAGATCTAGTCATCACGCACTCCGCCTGTGTTTGAGTATTTGTCTCTATTCTGCCGACCAACAAACGTCAAGTTCTCAAGTCTCCTCTTTCATAATATGTCCACACATCTGATTGGTTTTCTGACAGCTTTAACAGCCTCAGCTGAATATAATTAGATGGCAGAACCTTCATCTTATTCAGATATCAACCCACAAATGACTAAATGAGCGTCAAATCATGAACCATGATGAGGAGAGAGAAGATGATAAACCGTATATGAGAGTCCCTGAGATCCTGAGCCCACACCTGCTGCACACTTCCCACTAGTGGCTGTCAACAGGATGGCGTGCCGCGCATCTCAGCCTAATTAATGTACAAATATAGGAAGAGTACGGATACAACCCTGATAGGTGGTTGTGGGTGAGGTCATTATCAGGGTGGTGAATGGTGTGCTGATGACGGTGAACTGTCGCTTTTTTAAGGGCGGTTGAATAGTCGAGTGCACACTGAACTGTAACGCACAGTGAAACTTCATGCTGATTACGTTTCATTATGTGCTGTGAGGTATGTTATTGTATTTCATACTTTCATTGTGTGCCCTGAGTAGAATTCTATTCCTGCCGCTTCACTTCAGAGTTCTAGTTCTCTAGTTCTTATTTAGTTATTTACTGAGTACAATGTACACAGTCTTCACTCTTCATACTCTCATAGGTCGTACGTTATAGCATTAACTTACTAACAAAGTATCATCAGCTGTGACAGACTGTAACGCGCGTTTTTAATTCCAATGCTATCTTCCTTTCAATACCTCACTATTCTTGAGTCCAATCAATACCCAATATAACATATTATTATAGGTACAATATGGATACAGCTACGCGAAATTTTTGTAGGTGTTATATTCTGGGCTGCAATATTTCCTGTTTCCCTGTCTTTGAAACGTCACTGATATACACTTGCCCTTCTAAAGTTTCTATGAGACGTGATGACTGATGATTCGTTGATAAAATAATCAACTGCGTCAGTATCTAATTTGTTAATTATCCATTTTTATAGATTCACAAGACATTTTGACAGTTTATATTGATGTATGCGTTCTAAATGTTCACATTACCTCATCAAAAAGCCCTAGTTACTGATTAGTACTTGAAAGCTTAATTGACTTCATTCAAAGTTTTCGTGATGCAAAAAATTTAGTATCATTAAGTTTATTCCTTGAGTGATTGATTCATGTACGCTTAGTAAGTTAGTAGATTTATTTTTTGTTATTTCATTTTTATTCGGGAAATTAATTCAGCGATGGCGAAAATAACCATCTTGAATGAGGTTTGCTATTTTGATGATCAGGCTAGTCCCCACAATTCACCCAAAGACGTGTCAATAATTGTTGAGGTAATTTTGCTTCGGCGGATAGAATTTTGAGATTGAGACTACTTCTATTTCGGCTTTTATAATTTCTAATTTCCAAGTTTCAATGCAAAAATAGAATTTAAGCTTGCTCGTCGTATAACGTATTCCAGCCTCCACAAAAGTTCTGCAACTCCCCCAGTCTACTTTCATCTCCCCTCCCGAAGGAAGCAGTGGAAGAACTCTGGGGGGAAGTTCCCTTGTCCTCCCCCTTATGGTGCTATCTCCTTGTCCCCTCCCCTTATCTCCCCTCCCGGCAGTATTGCCCCAAGGCTATAACCAACCACCACTGCAAATTCCCCATGTTCATTTCCCCCTCCCCAGGAAGCTGACCAGTGGGAGCACGAGCTGACAGGGGAGAAGTTCAGTGCGGTGGACGTCCCCATCTCAGAGCTTCATGAGAGGGAACTCAAGTACCTGAGGACCTACTCGCAGGAGCAATACAACAGCAGGAACACTGGAGCTACTGCTTCCATTCCTAAAGATCCAGCAACACTGTTGTTGTAGGATTTGAGTTCTAGCAGATTTGAGCTGCATCCAACTGTCCAAGAAGCCTGAATTGATGTTACTCAACCTTCTGTGCTGTTGCTCACTGTTCATATTTTGCTTGTATGTTGGTTGTTGGTTGTTAGTAGGATTGTCAGATTCTGAGATTCTGAGCCCCCATATTTCAGATCCAGCAAAGAAATTGAAACGTAACAGCTCTTTCAAAACAGGGAAAAGGTCTTTAGATAAAGAAAACAGTAAGAGAGAATTTTCTAATATTCGTTTTTACCAATTACTTCCACACTTCAATGCCTTTAACCTGATTTTAGTATATTTCTACAGTTTGCTTTTGATAACAATGAAATTGTTTCAGAACTGTTATCTGGTGGAATATTCGAGGTTCCCCTCCACGTGGTTCTGCAAATAGACAACATAAACTCTACTAGGCAGATTGCCAACACAGCAGCATCAAAGTGCATCAGGGATCAAAGGAGGAACGCAGTGACTCCGCTCAATGGAAGTACACGGTTTTCTACAGGAAATGGTTTTCCTAGAGGATACGGGGGCTCCTTGAAAGGTCAGCCATTTACAAGTTACAACCATTCCTTGTGAATCAATTTTCACCCAGCATTTAAGGATGTTTCGGGAAAAATTTCGTCGCTTCATTTAGTTTTTTATTCATCCGACTTATCTTAAATCACGTTCAATACATTTGAAATATCTTTCCAGCGAAGTCAGCAAGCCCTGTGAACCTTGCCCCTCAATTCCAGCCGCAGTCAGTTGATGACAGCGATTTCCTCAAAGTTCCAAGGGCATCTCAAGGTAATTTTAGACTTTATTCGATTATTTTTATGAACATAGGAATTCTTCTTAGCACTTCGTTTCCTACAAACCAAACTCAACTGATGTTGTGACAAAATTTCCAATCAGTTTCAGATTCCAAATCCTTCTCGACTCCATCAACTCCCCTGGAAAAGCGGAAAAACTGTCCCTTCAGACGAGCGTCAGAACAAAGTGATAGTATCAACGCTGCAATATCATTGACAGATGTAGCGAAAAAACTGACTCATAGCACAGGTTTGAAGTTTAAAAACTTCCTTTGCAATTGTTAAACAACAAGATGTCTGGAGGTCAGACTAAGTTGCTGAATCATAGTGGCTTGATCCGTCTGTTTGATGATATAGGAAAAATTGGAAAGAAAAATATTTTGATTTGCTTTATCACCACAGAAAGCAACAATTCGTCAGAAGAAGATAAATTTGACGAGTGCAATCTGAAAGTACCGATGATTCTAAAGAACTGCTGCGAGTTCCTCCTTCATAGAGGTAAGTTCTGAAAATATCCTACATCAGATCTCCAATCAATGCTTGCAACCACTTTTGAATGTGGGATCTAACGTTGAAGATCCTGCACAATAACTGTTCTTGAAGTTAATGGTGTTTTTTCTTGTCCCAGGGCTAAACACAGAAGGGATCTTTAGGGTCTCTGGTGCTAAAAAGGACATCAGGACCCTCCGGGCTGAGTTCAACGCGACCAGTACCATGCAACTGGCTTCCAACACCCACATTCACACCATAGCCTGCCTCATCAAGGAGTTTCTGAAGGAGCTGCCTGAACCTCTTCTTACCAGAACGCTTTACTACCCCTTCTTGCATACACAAAGTGAGAATAGTGGTTTAATCATGCAGGATGCACTAAATTGAAAAGCATTACTACTACAGATGACAATTATTATCAAATTCTCAAAATATACTGCTTTTGGGGCATCTGCCACACTACGTTCCGAGTACAAAACATATTTCTCTTTATTCTACTTAACTATTATAATATGAACTTATGAACAATATATTATTTCAGAAATAGAAAGTGCAGAAGAACGGTTAATTGCATATGGTGAGTTGGTCAGTTTGCTCCCGAAAGCTAACCGTGACACCCTGCAATACATTCTGCGGTTCTTGAGCATCGTTGCAGAAAACTCTGAAGACAGACTTGACAGCGATGGATTGCCGGTTTATTTCTTTGCTTTTTCAAACAGTGTATTTGATGATTCTATAAAATTTAGGATTTAATGTAAATTTGATCACTCACGTTCCAGAACTTCTTATAAAAAATAGTCTTAATTTAGGTGATCATTTAGCATCAATAACCAGGCCTTAGGTAACGAGAAGTTTTAAAATCAGGATCTTTCGAAAATCATGTGATCATCGTTCTCAGCTGTTATCACTTCAGATCGAAGGAAACAAAATGGACCGCACGAACCTAGCAACTGTTATCGGACCCAACATCCTCCACAACCACAAGCAGGGCAGCACTGTTGAAAACAAGCCGAATCAGCTGGCTCTAGAGGCTGAGGAAAACCCCGTGACTATTGAGGTTGTCAGAGAGCTGATGGAGAACTTCCAACCACTTTTCATAGTACGTAAGCTGTTAGAT
Source organism: Beroe forskalii (assembly GCA_011033025.1). Lineage (NCBI taxonomy): Eukaryota > Metazoa > Ctenophora > Nuda > Beroida > Beroidae > Beroe > Beroe forskalii. The sequence continues at coordinate 37,642 of WFMF01000666.1, read as the reverse complement.
GACACAAAATACTTCTGTTAAAGTGTATAGGTATTGCAAAAATGTCTATTGTACAAAATGTACAATGTATAAAAATATATACTGCACATTTTTATTGGTGACCTTTAAAAATCCCTAACACTTAAAAGTAAGTGTTAGAACCATATGCATGACCTATAGAGCCTGATGACCTCAAGCGGATGTAAGAATCGTGGAAAGTTAAATTTCAACATGACATGGATTTTAATAAGTTAGTTAGTTAAATGAGTGTTAAATTGGTAATTTAACAAATTGCCGATGGAACCATTTAATTAACATTTGTACTGATAAAATCAAGGGAGTGGCCCAGTGTCCATATTAAAACCGGTAAAATTAATATTGAAAGGACCACTCCCTAGACAAACAAAACCATTGGTGTACTTTCTTTTCAACTTGATAAACTTATCTCGCAGCACTGATATGCAGTGAATTATAAAATTTTGTTCCGATATTTGACATAGCAAGCAAATTATTAACAAATAATGATTTAGTAACATACTATTCAGGTGAAGAGTGAGTTGCGAAAGAAGATCTTATCAATGATTTACGATGTTAAACAGCAGCACTTTGACGAGGTACTGAATGGATACAGCAAGGCAGAAGACGATTACAAGACACAGACCTCAGAGTTTTCCTCCGATAGTGCCCAGGTGAGGAAGGCATTATCATTGAAAGTCATTACGTCATCTACAAGGATAATAATGGTGCTTTAGCCTTCAAAGACTATGAATTGTGATCCTTGGTAGGGCCGTCACTGCTCTCAGAGAAGTTGGTGCAATGTCAAATTTAACTGAAAGACATAGATCCACCTATTTTGCGTTCGTTAATAAGATCTGGTGATTGTAAAATAAACTCACGTTCTTCAGCTGTTGAAAACAAGTGCAAGGCATCTTTCATTCGTAGCATGGACCGGCACTCTTTACTTCTGAGTCTGGACCTGAAATTGAATTACTTTAACTCAAAATGCGCGACTTCAATTTCAATCCAATAAAGACATATCCAACTGATAAGTGAATATGTACGATATTAAATATCAAATTCTATCCCACCCATCAGAGAACCATAATTTAGGCCAAAAATAATATATATCACCCATTTAGCAATCTCGGAATGACCTGTCGAGTCTGCACCTAATGAACGGAAGCAGCGGTTTCATTAGCGGCAGTCAGACGAGCAATGCCACCAGTGATGAGAGCTTTATGGAATACGATAATAAGTATGGTTTCTCTAATCCCAAACTAAGCCATTGGTGCTCATATTATATTCACTGCTTCATGGCATAAATTCTAATCATACATTTGATAACAGTAACGCGCTTACTCGGAATTATGATTTCGATTCTAATTCTATCTAATGGATAAGTGGGTTACGGTTCAATTTAGAAAAACTGCAATAGTTTCCCGCACACGTTATAGTGTCTAGTAATCGAAAGATGAGCAATTAACCTTTCATCTTTTCAACTCGGACTATGATCTATACGGTGAAAGGCAGCATTCGACCCCTGATCTCAGCACTCTAACGTTAGAAAACGCTCTATCCAGACGTCTTAGTAGATCTCTCGAGGTTTCGTGATTTTTCATTCTGATTCTCATCAAATTCTAAGAATTTAGGTCTGAGCTATTTTTCTCATAAAACAATTATATGCGCCGAAGAGTTCTGTGATTGTGCTGTGTTGATCGTTAAAAACATTTAACACGAAGTGGACTGAACGTTATATAGAGTTGACGGCTGTATGGCAAATTTGCCCTACAATTTCCCGATGTCTTTTGAAGGTATAATTTATATCTCTGAAAAACCCATTTCAATCTCAACAAGGATCTGTAATCAGCTTTCATTAGTTTTCGAAAAAAACATCGGCTAAACTATACCAGTGGTTCCCCTCTGCACTTTACTCTGTCGTTAATTCGATCAGCATCAATCTATATATTTCCTACTAGCCGCTATGTGTGGGCGCGTAATTAGATCTGTCACGACCCGCATTCCTTTGATTGCGGTAGTGTTTCACACCTTCATCGTTTTCTCTTGAAAGAATAACAATCAATTTTGTGTGTCATTCAATCAAGTCACACTACTGTAGTAGATATGCTACACACAAAGTTTACACACACAACGTTTACACACAATAATTCTTGAAGCAGGCCACTGGGTGACGGGAGTAGATACAGAGTAAGGTGATGCTCCAATGCTTCAAATACGGCGAGGATTTAGGTATAATGCCATTTATTTAAGAAAATCAATAATTTTAATTAATGAGTTGATTGAATCCGTGCTGAGACTTTGAACATAAGGTTTCTGCTCTTTAAGCCCCAGAATTTTGTAGTTTTGTAAGTTCGTAATGTACAAGGGTAGGCCGCGGCTGAGGCATTATAGGTAGAATCTGGTTAACGTATCCGCTACACTATAGGCACCTACCTTCTTACCTAGATGCTGGTATCTACCTGTAAGTCGTTACATATTTACTCATAGAGGCTGTTACTCCTTTACCCAATTCTGATACACGAATCCGCTCGAATAAAGGAGTTCGATTTATAGCTCGCCCAACGAGTATGTTACACTCAACACCGAGTGCGTAACACGAGTATGTTACACTAAACACGAGTGTGTCACAAGAGCTCGCCCCACGAGTATTTTACACTAATGACTAAACACGAGGGCGTAACACGAGCTCGCCCAACGAGTATGTTACACATAACACCGAGTGCGTAACACGAGCTCGCCCCACGAGTATGTCACACTAAACAGTAAACACGAGTGTGTCACACGAGCTCGCCCCACGAGTATGTTACACTAAACACGAGGGCGTAACAAGAGCTCGCCCCACGAGTATGTCACACTAAACACGAGTATGTCACACGAGCTCGCCCAACGAGTATGTTACACTAAATACCGAGTGTGTAAAACGAACTCGCCCCACGAGTATGTTACACTTAACACCGAGTGCGTAACAAGAGCTCGCCCCACGAGTATGTTACACTAAACACGAGGTGTAACACGAACTCGCCCACGAGTGTTACACTCCATAATGTACAAAATTTAACTTTTTAATGGCGACCTTTAAAAATATGTTAACACGTTAACACCAGTGCACTGTGACGTAACACGGAGATCACCATCTCAAGTTAAATGTTCCACATGGATTTTAATAACATAGTTTAATGAGTTAAATTGCCGTGAACCATTTAAAAAATTTGTGAAAAAAAGAGACTGGCCCATGTCCATATTAAAGCCGGTAAAATTAATATTGAAAGGACCACTCCCTACAAACAAAACCATTGGTTTACTTTTTTTTCAACTTGATAAACTGCTGAACTGATTTCAGTGAATTATAAAATTTTGTTCCGATATTTGACGAGCAAATTTCAAATTAAAATAAAATGATTTTAGTAACATATAATTCAGGTGAAGAGTGAGTTTGCGAAAGAAGATCTTATCAATGATTTGCCAATTTAAACCTCTTTGAAAGGTAAGTGAATGGATTCCAAAATCAGAAGATTACAAGACACAGACGTCAGAGTTTTCTTCCGATAGTGCCCAGGTTAGAAAGGTATTATATCATTGAAAAGAGGAGGTTGATAATGATGTCATTATCAAGGATAACAATGGTGTTTTATCCTAAAAACACTGTGATCTTTGATAGTGCAGTAACTGATGAATTTATGGTGGTCTCAATTTCAAAGACATAGAGCATTTTGCAGTTGCAGATCAGGTGATTTTAAAATAAACTCACGTTCTTCAGCTGTTGAACATCAAGTCCAAGGCTTCTTTGATTCGTAGCATGATCAGCACTTTTTGGTTCTGACAGTCACTCTAACCCGGACCTGAAATTGAATTACTTTAACTTAAAATGCACGACTTCAATTTCAATCCAATAAAGACATATCCAACTGATAAGTGAATATGTACGATATTAATTATCAAAATATCAAATTCTTTCCCATCAGAGAACCATGTAATTCAGGCCAAAAATAATATTTATCACCCATTTAGCAATCCCGGAATGACCTGTCAAGTCTGCATCTAATGAACGGAAGCAGCGGTTTCATTAGCGGAAGTCAGACGAGCAATGCCACCAGTGATGAGAGTTTTATGGAATATGACAACAAGTATGTTTTTAATGATTTCTCTAATCCAAAACTAAGCCATTGGTGCTCATATATCCACTGTTTCAGGGCATTAATTCGTAATCATACGTTTGGTAGTTACAGTAACTCGCTATAATGATTTCGATTCTAATTTTGTATAATGGACACGTTACCTATTGTGACTGGAGCTATTGTGTCCGTTACCTACTGGGTCCGGAAATCGAAAGATGGACAATTCTAAATCTCATCTTTTCAGCTCGGACTATGATCTATACGGTGAAAGGCAGCATTCGACCCCTGATCTCAGCACCCTAACGCTAGAAAATGCTCTATCCAGACGTCTTAGTAGATCTCTCGAGGTTTCGTGATTTTTCATTCCGATTCTCATCAAATTCTGAGAATTTAGGTCTGAGCTATTTTTCTCATACAACAATTATTTGCGCCGAAAAGTTCTGTGATTGTGCTGTAGTGATCATTAAAAACATTTTAAAAATTCCTCATTCACACATTTACTTCTGGAATTTTCGGTTGAGAACAATCAAAGAATCGGAGAATGAAAAACTTTGAAAAAGTTAAAATATTGCACTTTTGAGGTAATAAACGTGTCCGAATTGTTTTGTCTTTCATGATTGATCTTCAATTACTGTTTGCGGAGTTTAAAATCTTAAAAACATATTTTTCAACATAAGCAAGCTATGTTTCTGATGACTTAATAAACAAAATTTAACTGATGGACGAAAGACAAAATTTAACGTACAACATTTCGACACGTAATTTTTGATTTAAAACCAACTTGGCAATTAAAAAAAGTAAAAAGTTGCAGTTTAACAGCAGTTATGATCTCATCAATCCAAAGAAATATTTTTGAAAGCTTAAAGCTACGGATACTAGATAGAGATTTAGATTATTAGATAATAAAGCATTGACAGAAAAGTTGAGGCAACAAATTATCAAAGTATCCATACATGAACCAATTATCACTCATAATTAATTTTTCAACTCATCTCCAGAATTCAGAGGGTTTGCTATTTTCTGAGGACGACTGTTCGTACAACATGGCAAGGAAGAAAAGCATATACGACCTCACTCCACCTTGTAAGATACCATGTCCTTGGTGTTTCCTTCTCATTAGCTCCTAGATATTATTCGGACAGTCCTTAATTAGAAATTTTAGCATTTTGAGCAAGCTAATCAATATGTCTGTCGAGTCAATCTAATTATTTATAATTTATGCTACCCCATTCATCTTTTTCTCATCATGGTTAACTGTATGTCAACATTTATTTCAGCATCACCTAAAACAGTTCGTGCTGCAAATCAGAAAAACAAATTCAACAGAGCAAGGCCCATCAAGATGAAGGCTCCTCGACCTTCCAGCAACTATGGGAAACTAACACCCAAGCAAACATTCACACAATTCAGACTGGTGAGTGCTTCTACCTTCTAAGAATTCTAAAACTACCAATAGACTGGGAAATCAATAGTAAAAAGGGTTAATCATGCAATTAATAAGGAATAATTTCGCGCCATTAGCTTTTACCTATGCTCCTAACTGAAATATGCCCTGACACACGCAGGATAAGTTTGGAGTAGGAGGAGATGAAGACGGTCCCGTTGAAAGAGACCCCTGTACCCTACCAGCACCACCCCTGGCCTCCCCAGACACGGCTTACTACCGTCCCAGCAGCGTTGCCTGGGACGAAGATACCGTGTCCGAGTCTTTGGCTGATATGACACTCAACTCCGATACCATCGAGCAGTTGGCAATCAGAACAAAGCGAGAGAGTGAGGTGTGAGCTGACTCCTGACAGTTCCGAGAGTAGAATTAGAGTCAGTTACGGGCGGATTGCTTGTTAGAAGTGTTTGTTCGGCTGGTTGGAAAGCTTGTTAGAGGTGTTTGTTTGGCTGGTTTATTTCTGCTTTCCATGTCATAGAAATTTCTTTCTTGTTGATTAAACTCATATTTCATTTGGATTGAACTATCTGAGCAGTAAGGCAGGAAGAGTTCTGAACTCAAAATCACAAAAGGCATGGATGGTAACCAGTAACCACTCCCTGAACTTTGTTTCTTCCCCAAATTGACAAACTAATCAGTTTGGTATCAGCGTACTAGAGTACACCATGTGCATATCTATATGACAATTAAAAAACTCATTGCATGGCATTGTTCAAAAATGAATAAAGAACGCAGAATTTCCGCAGTGGAGTTTCTACAGAAGACTAATTCGTCAGTATATAGCCGAATGCCCATTTATCGCCCAGACAGTGGGCAGCTTGGGATTTGTCGGGGTTTAAGAATTGATCAAACAAGAGTGGGAAAGACAATTTATGGCGATTGGCATTGACAAAAACTAAAGCTTGATTTGCGTATGCTTGATTTGTGCCGAATAGCACTTGACCATGGACGAAATTATTGTTGGAATAAACAGATAGTGATTTATGTTGGCACACGATTATTAATGAATAATGATTTCTAGTTGATGATCAATAATTTACTAATTTCTGTACACTTTAAGATTCTCATTTCATGATATTATCTCAATTTTCATAATATTGAATATTCATGAAAGTGATATTGAGCTTTTGAATGACTTTGGGATTCTGGGATCGACAGATTAGAAATTGGAAACTTTAATATTATAAAATGTCAAATTACAGTTCCCTAATAATATGTTAGACTTATAAAATTAGGAATAAATATAGATAAATATGATTAATCTTAATCGAGACCCAAGCTAATTCACACAAAACGTGAACACAATAGAGCAATAGGACATGAAAAGCTCAGCAGCAAGGTTCAGGTTGCGCCATTACGAGCATTAGCTAAGATTTGAAATAAATTATAATGTTCGTTCCGCTACAGTTCCTCCCTAAACCGGCACGTGATTCTTGAACAGTTGAATATGTGGCGGCGGCTAGAGCAGTGTTAGTTTTAGCTGTTGCCCTTGATTGATATTGCCCTTTAATATGTAGAAATGGAATTCTGGATCTGCTCTCTTCTTAGACCTCATCAGCTCGGCCAGCGTCTTATGTTCTTGCCTCTCTCCACAAACACTATAACTTGGTGGTAGGACTGCCTCATTACTTCTTCGAGCATTTTCGGAGGTGTACATGAAATTCTCTCGTCATTGCTGGGTCGAATTAAGGAAACAACAGGAATTTTTCGTTGGTTTATAATGGTTCTTAGTTAGGATGAATTGCTGGCATAGAGTTATGGTCTTTGGACAAAACTAATTTCTAGTCAGGGCCCTTAGTCAGGGATGAGATTGATAACCGTGCCAAGTTTAGAGGTTAGGGCGTATATTTGTTTTAATTTGGGGCTTGGGCCAAAATCAAAACGATAGGGCGTTAGAAGTATCGGTTAGGTGTGGTTCTTCAATCTTAATCAGTATATTTCGTAGACTAATGTAGGACAAGTTCTTAACTAGTTTATCAGCGGTTTGTTCAGTGGTGATAAGACCAGACTACAGAGGTCCAGGTGGCCTGGTGGCATTTTATAGTCTTGAAATCTGTACTTCAATAGTTGCCATTGAAAAATTGAGAAGCTACATCCGACCATTAAGTACATCACCCAGATCTTCAACATCAAATATATTATTTTGAAAGAGTCACATCTTCCTTCAGAAACATAATTTATGTTTTAATTTAATATTTATCATCATATAATAATATGGAGCACGATGAAAGTAAATAAGTCGATCTACTCGACATGTCTTTGTTTCCTCTTTCAATGGTTATTGTTGTGAGTGTGTACTCAAATATATGCTATATAATGCACCCACCAGGCAGCCTCGCTCTTTATATAGCCTAATGGCGCATCATGAAGCCTTCACCAACGCTCTGTGGGCTACCTGACACGTGCAAAAACAGAGGAGGCTGACACCAACAACTCACTATTATTAGGCGTGATAATGACGTGATTTCTACTCGGCTACTACTCGTTCATGCGGGCATGAGATTGATTTTCTCTCTCGCTCCTCACAACACATAGTACGTTATCGGTCTGTGAGAAAATCTCTGTGTTTTGTTCGATAGAAAATTATATGTTCTAGCTAGAGCTCAGTCTAGCTGTATAACTCATTATAGCAGTTGTAGAATTCAGTCTAGTTTTAGTTGAACTCGAAGTCTAGTAGAACTCATTCTACTTGTAATAGAACTCAGTCTAGTATTGGTAGAACTCAGTCTAGTATTGGTAGAATTTAATTTTTGGCCAATTTCAAGTTTGGTGACAGTATCACAATTTAAGTTGTACTTAATCTTTGCTTCTCCAAGACACTCCATGTATCAAATGTAGATGAGAAGAACATTAACTTTGCCCTTTAGATTTAAGAATTAAACACATGGCACTTCCTAATTCTCGTTCTCATCGAATATCAAATAAGTGAATATTATCTTAAGATTTGTCAAAAACATTTCCTTTGAGCTCTTTAGGTAAACTTTTCTGCTTCTGGAGTAGAGATGATACCGGAAAAGCGAGAGGATTTCCTAATTTGGTTTCAAGTCACGTAGTACATTCCAAAAAGATATTACAATTTCACTATTCTTCCACTACTCATCATCAAATTTTGTTTTACTTTTTCCATATCTTTGAAAATCTTTCCTGGGAAAAGGAAATGCATCATCTCTCTCTGGGTAACGTCATATTTTGTAGCCTACGGCAGTGGTATTTGCTTTGCCTGGAACGGACTCTACAATTTCGTGTAGACAAATGACCTTAGGACATTTCATATTTTCATCACGTAATAATTTACAACCACGCAAAAGTTTTATAGGGTTAAGATTTAAGACTGCAGTGAGATAAAAATTAGGGACAAGATTATGAATAGGATTAGAGTTAGTATTAGGTCGTTTGGTATGGTTAGGGTCATGTCGTGATGTCGAAGAATTAACTAAGAAAGTCGTAGGCCTCTAAAATATATTGTATAATTTATATAAATCGTTTATCAATTATCAATTGTATGTCACTAGATGGCAATGGCTGGAGATCAGATTCCCTGACATAGTGACGCTTATATCATCAACGACAGACTCCTCGTCATCAACGATTTTTTGTAAAATTCCACGTACACTCTCTCTCTCCCTTTCTCCGCTGACGAAGAAGAGCAAAGCTTCACGATCCACCACAACAAGAGTGAGTGATTGAATGTTTTTAAAGGAGTATCGTGAATTATTGCTTTGTCATGCAGGTATTTTAACATTCCGATAACAACACAGTGGGCACTTGTTATATTCTGTGGTGCTTGCGTATATAAAGCACACGCGACCTTGTTATGATCAATCTTCAATTTGTTCAATGTAATCTTTGTGTTTAGGTTTATAGAGCTTTTAGGAACTCTATATAATAGGCTATACATAGGAAAGCTCTCGAGATATATTTTAGCTGAAATTGTAATAGAAAGAACCAGTTAAACAGAAATACTTTAAAATCAACATGGGAAGCGCAGGAAAACTATCATTCTTGGCAAACTACAACAACCGTAAGTGAATCTCTTAACAGAATTGTGGTTATAATTGTACCTAAGTTATAATTTTTGTCTAATAGTAACGATCCATAGTAAAATCTTGCCTCAATTGACCGGTAGGTATGTCAATAAGCCAGCCAACACAGGTTTCAGAATTTAAAAAATGCTGAGGTTAAATATTGCAGATGTGTATGATAGGTAATGTTCATTGTTTTTGTATTATAAACAATTCTGTAGAATTTGGTTGAAGTCAAAGAGATTTTAATTGGAATTTTTTTTAAAGATTTGTAGTTTAGACTAGAATTCATGCTAAGACTCAGAAGTAAGAGATCACGGTGAATGATCGTTTCGTCGTTTTTGTTTGTTTGCTTATGTTTGTTTTCTTGCTTGTTACTTTGTTTGTTTGTGTGACATCAGATCGTGACATCACGTCAGAGTGCACTTCATCACAAACACCGATTAAATACACACTCTCACGACTCTCGCTTTACTTTCTGAGATCAGTCACACTGAAGTATATTCTTTCCACTGAACTCATACATCAATCCTCACAAGTGTTATATGTTTATATACTGCCATTGACAAACTGACTAACTTCCATCAACTCCCATCTTGACAACTCAACGCTTCGAAAGTATGTGCCATGTGTACCATCCTGCTGAACTCATTTTTACGAGAATAAGAAAGTCTACTACTACTGTAAGAAAGTCAGAAGAATTACAATAAATCAACAAAACAAAAGTTATAGCAAATTTCCCTAACGGAGGTTTGTGCTACGAGCATTTCCCCATATGACGCAAAGTTAAGACTTAAGAATGCAGAATTCGGACCTTTAGCAGAAATATGACGAGTAATAGTATGCTAACAATTCAAAGGTGTAAGGATTCGGCCATATATAACTCAGTAATAGTGCATTTTTAATTCCAAGGTTTAGTGCTGGCCGTCATTAATATACCACAGCTGATATAATATTTGTCATCTCAACCGGAAGAATCTTAATATACCCGTGCATTTTTCCTTCATACACTCCCCTAACTCCATAATATAAATACTTTGATTTCATCATATTTCTCAAATATATATCCTCCTATTATTCGCTCTCTTCAATCGTGTTTGGTGTTTTTTAAAACTCGACCCTTGTCGTGATTCCCTGAGATTCCTCTCTCTCACTTCCTCCTACCAGCAACCTTGCAGCTATCAGATTCAGAACTTCAGAATGATGCACCGAAGACACACCTGCAGCATGTCTCGAACAAGTATGTCAATTCTAAAGAGGGAACCTTATTGGGGCATTGGATCCACTGGACACAGTCAATTTATTGATCCAGTAATAGATGTGGTATATTCTGAAATAAATTCATTGCATCTAGTGAAGAAAACATGTAGAAGGACTTTGTCCTCCTTAACCTCTATAGTTGGTGATTGTGTCCAATGTCCAGCGTGTCCATTCTATAGACTGAGAAATAAGCTTGAAAATGGATCCGATGGATCAATAGGATAAACTGCTTTATTTCTAAGCTTTGAGACACCCATGGGAAATCCCAATTTAACATAATATAAGCATATGAATTATGAAATTCACTATGAAATGTTGTGTCCTTCTTGTCATGCCTGTAAGACATCTGCCACACCAGAATATGTAGGAACCAGCCTAAAGCCTTATATCCCGCCCACGAAAAATTAGACGGTTAAATTTTCAAAAATTTGGCTGAGGTATAATGTAAATGACGTCATTGCGACTGTCTATTTATTCTGAGCGCATATATTAAACCTAAAACATTGGGTGGTGATTGGATAGTTGGCTACAGTGGTGCTAATCCCTATTTTTATTTAAGTTGGGACGCTGATGTGCTAAAATGGCACATAATTTTCAGAAATTTTCAAAATTGGAGTGGATGATTTGGAATTTTGAGGGGGGGGGATAATGTATACCTTATCGGACATAGTTATCACGGACTTTAGTTTCACGGACCTAAAACTTCACGGACATTAATATTTACGCTTGATCCTGCGAATTTCTAACGAAAATTCGAAATTTTCGGCCCGATTTTTTCCATTTTTATCATTTTTTACCATTTTTAATTTTAAGACATTTCCAATATTTTCCGTTAATCAACATAAATAAAAAATTCCATATCATTGCAGTGAAAGAGAAGTCAAATAATTTCCTGAAAAATTTATTTTCTGTGCGTTAATAATGAGATCAAGTGAAAAATTTGCGTCTGCCCCATAGAAATTTTAAGAGGAAAAACTGGACATAATTTTCACGGACCTGAAAGTCACGGACATAAGTATCACGGACATAATTTTCACGGACATTAATATTCACGCTTGATCATGCGAATTTCTAACGAAAATTCGAAATTTTCGGCCCGATTTTTTCCATTTTTATCATTTTTATCATTTTTAATTTTAAGACATTTTCAATATTTTTCGTCAATCAACATGGTAAATAAAAAATTCTGTATTGCAGTTATCTAGCATGAAAGAGAACTTGAATAATTTGCTGCAGAATCTATTTTCTGTGCGTTTAATGAGATCAAGTTAAAAATTTGCGTCTGTCCCCTAGAAATTTTAAGAGGAAATCCGGGACTTAATTTTCACGGACCTTAAAATCACGGACATTGATATTCACGTAGACATGCTCAGCGTGCCTGTAATGTCCGATAAGGTAGGTCATAATTTTTTAAGGGGGGTTTATACCCCCGTTCCCAACTGGATTTGCACCACTAATTGCTTAATTGGGTATAAAAGAAGAGGCGAGTGAGGATCCATCCAACTTACAAAAGCTGTGAAACCACCCATGTCCATATCGTCCAATTTATCTGACATCACTATTTACTTACCTATCACTTACCTATTAGAATGGTAGCCACGTGATCAATATCGGTTCATGCTGTATCAAAATTGCCACCGTTGTCGACAAAGGCGATATCGGTGTCCAATAATGACACTGCAATCATTTGGGACAACAGGGCGCTCTACATAACCGATTGTGATTCTATGTCTTGTATGATATCTTGATATATATGAAGTGGATCAGGGCATGTATATTACATCTACAAGATGGTGTGTAAAGTCTCTGATAACAAGGTCCTATAATTACCAAGGTACATGCATTGTCCACTGTCCAGTAGGTACAAATTACTGCCTCCTATTAATAAAAGCAGGTATATATATTAACCACTGTAACATAAAGTAACACGGCAGGGAGGTGCGATGATCCAAGGTGCAGGCTTTGTTTACCTACACAGCCCAATTACCAGTCATTACCCCCACTGCAAGCTACATATATAGCTAAACGCTGGTTAGAGACCTCTTCTCCCGAGGGGGAGGAGGAGTTGAGGATTTATAGGCGGAGTGACGTCATCAAGTTACCACTCTCTAACCCCTGACAATGACAGTGTCGAGGGGTGTCTGTGGGTTCAGTGGTTGAACAGGAAGAGACCAGTGGTGGGGGAGAAGAGAGTGGTTGGGGAGGAGAGAGTGGTGATCTCAGAGCTAAGGAGAGAAGGAGTAAGCCACACATGCATTATACTGGGTGTAGGAGGAAGAGGAGGAGGAGAGCCATTGTCAAACCACAACACCTACCCATATATACGTATATAGTTGTATTTGTTGCTCAGCTGGTAAACCCTTGAGCTGCATTATATATATTTTACATTATATTATTAATATCAGTAACCTCTGAAGGTTGTTTCCTCAGCTTCCAGGCAGGGGTTATGGCATACTTTCATCGCATATATAATAAAAATACCACGTATTTTAGTACTTTTATAGTACTACACAACAAGTGCATTAAATATATTATACTCATGTTGTTGTAATTTTTCTCTCTTACACTACCAGGAGTCTGATAGGCTAGGTAGCCCATGGAACTCCTCTAGCTGTACACACACACGCTCATTACATCCACAAAACGCTGCCGATCAACCCGCCTTATTACGCATCAAAAGATCATATGTTTAGCGTTTGCATGTTTGGATGTAGCCCTGTGATTGTCTACGCTATTATTATATATTATATGATCGCACACGATTTGAGAGAAGTTAATGTTGTCAATTACCTTAGGCTGGGGGAGTATAATGCTAGTCTCATATATTGTAGTGAGCTAAACAGTGGTTTCAATTGCAGGCCAGATATATTCAGGTATTTGTGGTTGCTTGGTAGATATTTGTGGTTCATCATTGCATCATGACGCAGTTCATGCATCTGCTAGGTTCTTCTGTCATTCCGAAAATCGCCACGAATATAATTGCTCATTTGGCTATACTACCAGCCTGATCCAGGCGACTTTTAAGTTTTACCTAGCACCGTTTATATCGGTGGAGGGAGCAATTAAAAACATACTATGTCATGTTGTAAGTTGACTAACCGGCCAGTCGCACATGCATTATCCTGCCTAACCCCACAAAACCGATCATATTTCTATACTTAGTCGGATGGGCAGTTAATAGTAATTAGGAATTAGCAAATTTAGCGACCCAAACCCTGATGGGCCATATATAGGGCGTGCTTTTTAATAATTACTAATGTTCCGTAATCACTTCACATTTTAGTAGACCAATTGTAGAGGTCTTATTGGACTATATAAACGCCGCTGCATTTGATAAAGCACAACCGCTTTTAAAATACCTCTATTCTTAACTTGAATGTTTATCTTGAATTATAATTACTTCTATGTTGAATTTCTGAGTAAAATCTGAAATCTACGCCGAAATGGTAGATAATTTAGTCAGGTTTGGTGCTGTATTATTGGCATATATGTTCAAGATAAACGCACTAGGTTTCTAGACTTGGGCATTATACAAAATGATGAAAACTTTGGCTGCGTGCGTTGTCAGTAGTTAATTCGCTCGACTCAGCACCTTATAGTTTACTTATTTTTAAAAAGAGGCACACTCAAATTATAATATATGTCGTTAAAAATATACGATATATTTATAACCTCCTTTTCGGTCTAGAGATACAACATTTTGATTTCTTTGATGCGGATTATATTTGCAATCGACTTGTTTTTATAGATAGAAGACCTACCTACACGTACATTAGGCTTAATTAAGGAAGCTCAATTAAGTATGAATAGAGTTACCTAAAACATTTTAACCATAATATTGAGGAACTTAAAATCACAGGCTTCAAAAGACATGGCATCTTACTTGGAAGCACTGTTGATATCACTTAGTCATGAAAAATATTTATTCAACTTCGGATTTGGTGAGTTTTAACATATTTGCGAATATTACAATGTTTAAAACAAACTTAGCAAGAACACACTTATAAGTGATGGGTCCATGCACCAAAATTATGAAATTGTCTCATGAATCAGGTAATATAAATTAACTCCACATGTGTCCACTGCCAGCCATCAATGGTCAAAATGTTCATTGAACAGCGTTGTTAAATAACGCAACAGAAAATTTCCGGTTAATTTGGACAGCAGTTCATAACAAAACAGATTCATTTATTTGTATCCAGAAGAATCACCCACCGACCATGCATTCCAATACTAATTCAAAAACCCAACAGAACAGCACAAAAAATGTACCCACCAATCTACCACCCACCATAATTGATCATTGATCGATATTTGAATGACTGTGACTCCATGTATTCGTCATGACTGATGCTATTGATGGCACACAAGATATATCTAGAAAGTTGAGATGACGTCATTCTCATAGCTCAAAGTAGCAAACTGATGACGTTGGTGCACCTAGGTTTTGCTAACAGGATATATAAATAGTAACGGGCTTCTCGAGTGAGCAGGCCGCTTGTTCGATGTTATCGTGTGTCAGCTCGGGTCGGTCTGTTAATAACATTGTTAAAACTTTGTTTGTCCGAGTTTTTGCCTGTGCTTTGGAGCTTTGGCTTTTATACCTGCCTGTGTAGCTTGTGTTTAATAGTCTGTGCTGTGCTGGTTTTAAGGAGTTGGCCTGATTAACTTTGTTTTTGACTGAGTTTGTATGCCTTCGTTTGTTTGACCATAATTTTCTGTTCGGGTTTTCGTTGGTTCTTATTGAAGTATTGAGTTTTCTGCTGGTATAGATGAAAATGTGGCTTGCTTGTATGATAGCTCATGCATCTATTTTTAGCCAAAGATCGTAATGAAAAAATGTAAATTTCTGTAATGAGTGCCGATTGTTAAACTCATAGTTGAGTTAATTTAACACATGTTAACATATCATATGTGACTCCTGCTAGCCTGTAGTCGGCATGTTTTCTTGTATTGCTCATGAATAATATTTGAATCAAGCTGCAAAGCCATACGAAATTACTAGGAATGCTGGAGCTTGGATACAACAAATGTATACCCTAGAGGCCGATGTTGAATGTTGATTCTTGGGATTCATACAAGGAATTTTTACTGTCATCCATACTATATATAGGAGCTGTATAGGAGCTTATTAAGAGTGCTCGCCTGTTAGTTATATGGTGTTGATAAATTCTCTGTTTTGATTTCCAGAAGTACCTAGCTTCTATTTTTAGATTGAATGTAGGTACGAATCCTGCTAGAGTTTGTCATGACTTCAAGTGCTTATCTCGACCAGGTGCCGTTAGCTGCCGCTACTTGTTAACTTGATCGATAACCTGGATATTTTCATGCCCAAATGCATCACTAATAAAGTTGAGCTTTGAAAGTCTATGTTGAGATGACACCCTTGTGAGATGTCTGACATGATTGAGATTCGTTCAGCGTTAGTTATTAACCGAAAAACTGTAAAATGCATATTTTGTACCAACTACATGACCAAATTGATGATGAGATGATAATTGCAGTTGGCATTAATGGTCACGTGGTATTGGCAAGTGAGAGGTGTAAGATGTGGTTAGGTCTTGGTGAACAATGATCCTATTCCGTTATAATTGCCATCAAGCCGAGTTTGAACGAAGCTGTCTGCTAGTGTAATCAATGTTAGATCGATCAGTCATTAGAGAGATAGCCACTTCACTTTTCTTTTTAATGGCTCTCCCGAGCCTATCGTGTTTATAAGCTGCTTTTTAATTTGCTAATTTTCTAGTTTTCAAAGTAATAAGCGGGATTGCAGGAAGTATTATGCATGCCAGAAACAACTGCCTATTCTAACTTTTTAATTCAAATTTCACAAATTGATTTTACCATCAAGTTGATTGTTTGTCTTGTGTTCTGTAATTAAGAATTCAATTTTTGAGTAATATTATGTAATAACCATGGGAATTCGAGTCACTTAGAGTGGTAGCAGCAAACTGGCGTCCCAAAAGAATGGTAATAAATAAATCAACAATATTCAAACATTAGTAGGATACTAGGGTAGCCTTGATATTTTCAAATTAATTATGAGGTCATGTTGAGTTCCTTGTACCAGCTATTGATATTTTATATCCATAATAATCGATATATTGCATTTATTGATATATCACATCTTAACATCTGTGTGTGATCACGTAAGTTCATGGCATGTCATTGTCTGTTCATTAACTTAGCTCCTGTAGGTCTCAGCTCCACAGCTTGTTAACAGGGAATTTAGGAGGGTCTGTGGAGGACAACCCTGTGCCTTTCTATTGGATTCAATACACAGATCCTAATTAAACTCGGAGAAAGTTATGTAAATTTTAATAAGAGGAGCCTAATTTTTCAATTGTTTCATCACATGAATTACGTTTATTCCGGTAGTGCATGAGTATTCAATTATTAAATCTTTTCATTTCTTCAAATAGTTAGTCTTTGAAGAAATGAATTTAATAACTTACCCCAACTTGTGAGGGAGTTTCGTTGAAAAAGAGAAAAGTAAATTACTTTTGTTGCAATGTTCGTAGTATTCTTTTCACCATTGCTAATTAACCAATTCATCCTGTAAATGAAACAATAGCTATGACCTCATGGACCCAATGCAAACATACAGCGGGAAACACAACTTTTTTCAATTAATATAACCCGGGGTTAATCTAGATTTTGTTTTGTGTTTGGTTCCTCTACTTCTCGGTTGTATATAGATATCGTACAAATAGCAACTACAATGTTCATGAATGGTTAGTAGAGTTTTAGCTCAAGTGTTGTATACAAGTTTTTGTATATTCGAAAATACTGGGTGCTGCCCCATGAGAAAAAATATCGTTGAAATGAAAATAATTTGCCCATTTTCATAGTTTTAGTAATTGGTGAAAGTCGACGCAAGCATACGATTTTTTATGCACAATATTTCACTACAAGGCTCAATATTTTACTGTCCTGACCCGACTGATATTATATCCCCAACTTTACGCACCTCCTGAATAACTCAGTACAACAATAAGTTGTAAAAATTTTCAGTGAAATGCCACCAATTTTTCCGTGATCTCTGGATATATTATGATTTATAAAAAAAATTGACCGAAAGCCCATAGATTTTCATAAATTCTTATTAATAGAACTAAATTACATGAACAAAAGAACGAATAAGTTTGCCATTTGTCACAAAAACGGTTTTTCAGAGAACAACGGTAAGATCTACAAGATGAACGACCGTAAACCAACTCCTGTAAATGACAGGACTGGGGATTTGAAGTACCCCTCCACAAACATCAACCTCAACATGCCACAAGGAGCTACCTCCAACCTCAACACAGGTAATTAATAAGTGCAACAAGTAATAAAAACTAAATAACTATCAAGCTCGATGAAATTAAAATTTTTCGGGTAAGTTTAAGTGTGCCTAATACTAAGCATTGATTTATTATATGAAAATTGGAATATAAATCCTAACTTAAATAAACTACCGTACTGACAAAAACCTTCTTGGACAGGACTCTACTGTGGCAACACAAGCCGAATGCCTCATCTTTCCAAGCAACACTTTGAAAGGGAGGTCCAGAGAAGATACACAAACAAACGTGACAACATGAGCAGAACCGAACGATACGACATAGAAAAGAGGATCAACAAGTCACTTGATCTCAAGTACCAGTAAAGAGTTGCCAGCAGCACTTGGCATATAACCACGGTTTAGTGAGTACATTGTGTGCACCAAACAGTAAACATATATAGTGCACAAAAACACTTGGTAAATAGTGCACACAAGTCTTACTGAACTTAAACACTGATCATATCATATTATATCATGGTGTCACGTGTTCACGTAGTGATAGACTTGATCTCTTTATGGTTGATACTATTGTATATGTTGGTAAAATCATATTATTCATGCTTATATCATGGGCTAAGTTCATATTATAGCTGTAGAAATCCTAAATTCATCATAGTGATTTGAAAAGCTACAGCTAATGTGAGCAATGTTTTTATCAGATGTATCAAGTGAAGTAGATGTTGAATTTAATTATATTTTATTTCACAGTGTCAAACATGACTAGAAAAACGCGTGCAATCATATGCTGTGGTATGAATCATAGTAGTTTGATCTATGAAACTGTGATTCTAGTTCTTTTTGAACATTTGAGCAAAACCCCTTTACAGGGCAAAAGGAAACCATAACTATTTTACAGTAATTGCTATGTATAATAGCATGCAACATTTTATCAAAAAGTTTTTAGCTTCTTATCACATACCTATCATAAATGATCGATGAAAATTTTACTTAACTAATTTCAGATTTCAAATTGATGAAAGTATGAATAGTCGTTGATAAGAATTCCATTTATGCTATTATACATATTTTAATAAAAGCTGTTGTTTAACATATTACATATTTGTTCTCGTATTTAATAAGTATTATCATATTTGTTCACAGAATTGAGCCTATGAACAATTTGAGGAAGATATCATGAAACTTTTATGAATATGGATTCCTACTATATTATCGACAGCCAAATAGCTTATTTACCAGGCTAAGGTAAGTTATTTAAAACCGATCAACAAGAGAACCTGACGGCACATTCATGCTCTGACCCGTATGTGTGCACATGAATTGATTGATGAAAGGATTGATAAAGACACATATTTTACCGTGCAAGAAATTTACTGTTCATAGGATTTCTGTCAAAAGTGCAGTAATTTTGCATGTTTTTATTGATTGATCCATGTGCGCAAAATACAGCACGATTTAAAACACTTTTGGGATGCCCCGGCCGAATTAGGCAACTGCTTAGTTATTTGGCTGTCTATCTAGTAGGATGTTCCATCTAAGTCTAATGTTATAATAGCTGTTGCATTTAGTTTCCTAGTTGCTTAATCTTTCTATGCTAATAATGACATGAGCTATTGTAATATGCACTTTAAAGGTCAATGAACATCCACAATAACTGATATAATATGAAAATTGATGCTTTCAGAAGCTCACATTCTAGTTCAGATCTGTGCCAGATTTGTAAACAGTTAATAACAGAAGATTTCCCTTCATTTGAGAAAAAATGGGTCTTCGTTGATTATGAAATATGAGTGTATCTTGTTTCTTTTAAAAATATTTACGACACATCTTTTGACTTTTTAAATACCAAAAAGGCAAAAAACTGAAGCATCAGTTTGATGCAACATATTTTACACGTTATTATAAAAACAAAGTACAATGCTAAGAAAAATTAAAATTTTGAAAGATGTGTTTAAGTGCTTAAGTGTTTAATAGCAAAAATATTAGCGAGCACATATGAAGCTATTGCAAAGATTAATAAAGTTTTGTTAAAAACGTGGTTCAATTATCATCCTTACATATCAATACCCAGCCCATATTCTATGGTAGGTACCTATAGAGATATAGCTATTTGCTTATTAATTGTTATACTATATTATATGTAAGTGTGGTTTTCTTGTGGAGTTATCTATTATCTAAAACTTTTAAATATAGTAGTTCCTCTGTTTGATCGATTTCCATGTTCCACAAAAATTAATCTGTCACAGAATTCAGGTAAAATTTTTGACAAGCCCTTTGATTTCTGCTGCATTTTGGCAAAACTAGTCACAAAAATAATCTCACTATGTCATCATCTGAACTTGTTATTCGTGATATTGCATGAGTTTTCCAAAAACTAAAAAGAGACGGTTCAAAGCGAAATGCAGCAGAACAAAGTGGGACATGAGCTTTTAAAAATCCAAGCCTTTGAAGCATTTTTTTGTGTTTAATATGAGGTCATGAATGTGCATTTTGATAATAAATGATATTCACTCGTCTTTTTCTTCTTCAGTTGTTTTTCATTGTAATTGTAAAACTTTCAGCCGAAATGGGCATCAGATCCTCCCAGAATAATTCAACTTATAGCCTCCAACAATGTAGATCGAAGGCTATACTTTAAGTTGAAAGTTGGCATTAAGCCGTTTTCCTCCCAGGGGCACTGTGTTTGTCTTGTGTGTGCTGCGTAAAAAAGTCGTGCAAAATGCAGTTCGAACTGTCACCATAAATGGAGACTTAACGGGAAGAAAATTTAATCATGATGCACCCAATATTTAGAAAGAAACTCGATCTATATAAAATAGGGCATGTTTTTTCCTGACTATAATAATACACCCTATAATCTGTGTTGAGAAACACAATTTGTTCAAAGCAACATTTGGCACAATAGCTTGGTTTGTACGGAACCTCTCATCTGCAGTTTCTTGTTTAACATACCGTTCAGCAAGGTTCACCAGTTAAGGCTCATTAGTCATAACTGAGTATTTAATATGTTGTATTTATATGTCGAGGATCTAGGAGACATTTTCGGCTAAATCCTATTTACGCAAAACGCCGATTCGGCGCCGGTTTGGCGCCTATAGGCGCCCATAATTTTTAGGCGCCTATAGGCGGTACCGCTTTTCGGCGCCTATAGGCGTCGATGACCGCCAATTAATTGACACTTGTTAACTATAGGCGCCTAAAAGTGGTACCGCCTATAGGCGCCTTGAAAAATAATAGGCGCCGAACCGGCGCTTGTCGGCGCCGAATCGGCGTTTTGCATAAATATTAAATAGGATTTAGCCACATTTTCTTGTGATTGTCAATTGACAACACAGTACTAATTATCTCCCAATTTGATGATTTAACAGCTAGTCTTCATGTAAGAGACTAATATCCCAAATTTATATGCAGCTTTGACCTATGAGTACCTACCATTAACACCCATGATATATTATCAATATTAATCTGACCCTGATTTCCAATGAGGTTCCTAGCTTGGAGTAAAATTACCAAAGGTGTTATGAAGAATATTATGATAATATTAATTTCTTATGATAATTGCTTCCAAAATACGGTGCACATTTAGGTGTACACAGTTAGGGTGCATATATGTTTGAAGGGGTGCATTTAGGGTGCATTTCGGATCACCCAAAGGGCATGCCCGAGTCATTTTATAAGATGAGTTTAGGGTGCATCAGAAGACTGGTCATGGTCATTGAACAATACATTGATCACAAGTTCACAACATAAACGCACGAATAATAAAATTCTTCAGGAAATTATACTTCTATAATAGTCTCACGTATATTTAACATAGCTCCTCTGCGAATTACATGCCTTGATATCTAGCGTCTCTCACATACACTTTATAGACATGCTAAATGAAAAACCCATCTATTACATGAGCTCTATTTGATAAATCTGACACCGCATCAATGTTATATCTTCTCTACATCAACATTATATAAAATAGATCTTTGCTAATTCACATGCCAATTTATCGTGCTTCTTCTTTGTATCCCTTTGTAATTTATAGCCCCAAGATGAATATTATTCACCGACATCCCCAAACCACAGCTACATATAACCTACGTGTTACCTACAAATATGCAGAACACGTTCGACTATTATATTACTTTAGCGAAAGCCATTCATAACATATCTGAATTTATCACGGCTCCACCCTTTGGGTGTCGCGTGATAAATTAGATATAAATATTTCGTAGCAAGCTACTCAATATTTATATCCTATTACATACTCATTTCATTCGTATGTAATAGAGATATGTTAATTCCTGGTCTTTCGCTAAAGTACATTTGATACTTCGGTTGCAAAGTATACCAATGGTCCCCTATACTGACCCCCTGGTGAACCCCTGCTGACCCCCTGGTGAACTCCTACTGAACCCCTGCTGAACCCCTGCCGAACCCCTGCTGAACCCCCACTGACCTCCTGCCGACCCACTACTGACCCCCTGGTGAACCCCAACTGACCACTTTCTTATCATTGTTTTAACTCTTATCATGAGTGGTTTGGAACATCTGAAAGCACTTTAAATTTCACTTTGCCTTATCATAACATCAAGATCGAAGATAATAGTACTGTATACTTGTACAGGAAATGTCTTGATTATCCTTAAGGTATAAAGCCAACATTTGTCCCATTAGTTGTTTGGGCATGAGCCAAGCTTGGCGAGCTCAGTGGACGTCCTTGCTGTACGGCATGTTAAACAAGGAACTAAAGCTGAGAGGTTCCGTTCAGTCCGAGCAGCTATTGTGTCAAATGTTGGTATATACTAAGTGTGTTTCTCAACACAGCCCCAGACCAAACACCTTAAAAGCCAATTAATAAAAGTTTGAATTAAATAATAAATTAACCGTCCTTTAATTTAATTGCACTCTGGACAAAAATCTTCAAGTCGTTTTTGACCTTAAGGTTAAATAAGGCAAACAAAACACATCCATTGAGTATTGACTGATTAAAAATAAATGGTCACGACAGTGTGATGGTGAATGTGACAACATTCAATATCTATATCTATCCATATATCTGGAAAATTAGAAACTAGAACATTTCAAAACACGATTCCTTTTGCAATTTGATTAACAAGACATCTATTAAATTCTAAATATTCTATATTTCCGATTCTAATTGTACTGATTCTAATACTACTGATGTTCAAGGACACATTTCATATGGGTGTAGCTTGTCAATGACTCTAACTTAATAAATATTCTATAACCAAGTTTTTTTCAGGATTCTTCAAAAGTCCAATTGAAAATAATTTGAATGTACTTCATTTTCTTGAACTGCTTTCAGATTGCAGGTTACAGAAAGCTATTCTAGTCATTGTAGGAGGTCACTATAGAACGCATGTCATCTGTCCACTATGGAGGTTGTAACGACAATCATGCCCTGCCTGACTCAGCAACTTCTTTGCTTTTACACCATCTGTCGACCCTGAGGTGATGTGTACTAAGTTCTTCAATTTCAAAATAAACTTGACTCAGTGATAGCATGAGATCATTAACCTCCAATATTTTGGTCAGGTGAAAAATGGTCGGAATTATTGAAGTTGTGAAATGTGAGTCACAGTCTCGACGTATGATCACCCTAAATTTCAGTAAGCCGATTTTGAGTCACCACAATTTCAGTCACTTCTTCACCTCAATTCAAATAAGCAGACTTGTTTAAATTGGTCAACAGGATATTTTAAACCCCAAGTTATGTTGGAGTCACAAGTACCTAAAAGGAATGTAGCCAAGTACACTTCTTCTTCAGCAAGGTTTTCTGAACACTGATTTGGGAGTATCACCGAACATTTCCCGTCACCTGTAAGATAGTCATGATGAGCGACGATTTATTGATAAATTCAATACAATCGTACATATCTTATTGACGTATCATCAATGCAATAATTGTAAACTTTGACTGGTTCGTCACACTCATAGATTAGATATCGTCTAGGAATTGAATATTGCTGAGGAGCAGTTTTTTCAAAAGCCTCTTTTCCCCTTATATAAATCTCAGGGGGCCTAGCCCAGTAGCATAATGGTATGATTGCTTTTCTCCTTGAATTCTTCTTGATTAAACAGTTGAAGGACTATATAAAGGAAACACGACTACTCAAAACTCACTCGCAATATCAATGAGATCGATCATGGCAAGGAAGTTCCAAGGAAGGCACAACTGTTTCCCCATGAATGAAACCTGGTAGAGAGGGCACAGGATCCCTGCCTCTGTGGTTTGTGAACTTTCACGGTTCCTATGTTGCAGTACCCTGTTTGACAATTCTTGTTCTGGTATGTCCGCTGCAAATTGATATCTTGATTGCTTGAAATACTTGTTGTCGAAAATTTTCTCTTGGACTAGATATATTTCTTACATGAAAAAGGAAAACTGACAGGAAAACAGCACATTTTTACAGCATTTTGTTGGATATTCTACCTTGAATATACTCCAGGAAATCATCATCTGATTGTATCACCGTCCTGTCTTCAGCCTTGAAACTGAACCCTATCATTTGTCCTCCAAAACAGCTACTATGGAATGTTGTAAATTATCAGCAAGGAATGGCACTTGTAGTAGCAAACTGTGTCATTTTCTGCAAAGGCTTACCTAGCCATAGCATGTTTAAATCTTTATATGACACTCTCAACTTTCTAAATTTAGTTTTGAATCAAGTTTTTACCTGAACGTAGGCTCAGAACAACAAGAACAGGAAAGCTCAGCGCCACACATTTCCTTTTTCCTGGTGTACAAACAACTGTCTCCAAGTTTTAACCCCATTTCGCCTGATAGGGATGATAGATCATCTGGTTTAGTCATTTCTTAGATAATGAACGTTTCCTTTACTCCAGACACAACGCGTGTCCTCATATTGAGTTAAAACGGTTACCTAATTATACACTCATCACAAGCATGTATCAAATATCTATTACCTAATGCTGGCTCATGAATTCTCAAGGATCGTACGAACATCAGTAAAAATACATGCTAAGTGAGTACTCAGACTCGAAACTTGTGCTCGAAAGTGACGCATCAGTTGCTGAAGGCGGAAATCATGACGTCATAAAAAGGCTTGATCATGCCAAATTTAATGGGAACTACTCGACAATTCCCAAAATAATTCAAGCTTAGCAATTCGATACCAAGTTATGATTTCAGAAAAATCAAAAACCTAATTTGTAGCAAACTTCTAAAAATTAATATTTGATAATTACCATTGATTGTTATGGATCTTTCTTGACGAGTCCGGTCCACACCTGCTCTAGCTTTGAGGCGTCTCCTTCTGGCCCAGCCCGTCACTCCAGAGAACAAAAGGACAGTAATTGCTACTTGAACAGCTCTCATCTTCAGAGCTAAAGTAGGCTAAATGTAGGCTAAAGTAGGCTAAAGTTGGCTAAAGGAGGCTAAAGTAGGCTAAAACCAATTAAACCTTATTGGCCTTTATTTAACCGGCCCTTAAGGACAAAAACGACTTTGAGATTTTTGTCCAAAGGGCCGGTTCAAAAAAGGCCGGTTAAAAGTGGGGCCGGCCAAATTAAAGGCCAGTCAATCTAGGTCAAAGGAAACTTTTATGACTTGCATTTTACAATGTTAAATTCCCTTGAACGTCATTATATGACACGATAATGACCTGTATCATCAAATTAACGATTAGATCGGTATTGGGGTCTTTTGATGCAATTTATTAAGTATTATGGGTTTTAGTGGCCATTTCAGAGGATAAAATCCTTGATCTGGTAACCAATAGAAAAAATTTTGTCCAAGGAGCCGGTTAAAACGGTTCATAAATGATTCGATTTTTGTCCATAGGGCCGGTTAAAAAAAGGCCGGCTAAATAAAGGCCAATAAGGTATGAATTATACTATCAAACAAAATAAATCACAAGATGTCAGGTTGAAAAAGAACTGAACAGATCTATAGCCAGGGGGCAGAGTACAATTGTCCAAGGTTATGGGTGCTAACAAATAAGAAATGTTGTCACTGTTTGACACCCAAATGATTTGATGACAAAATGTTTTCAAAGTGAACTGGAGTATATGCGAACTGGTATTATTAAGAGACCATGGTTTCAAGTAAAACTTTTTTAATAATTCGAATTGGAGCTGATATTAAAGAATAAGGCATAACGGAGCGTGTCTAAGTCAAAACCAAATTAACAAGTGGAATATAAAGAAATCAAGCGAAATAAACAAGAGGGGAGCTTTCCGATGGCGAAAACTGCTAGCAGAGTAAATTCGTAGATTTCCAAAATAACAAATTTTAGCATAGAGGATCCTTGATAAGTGGACCTAGTGTCCTAGCTGTTATTTTTCTGCGAAATTTGAAATTTACAATCGTCATAAACTCATAACAGCAGATATTTGCCACAACCCAACCTTCCATCAAGGAAAATCCGCCTGTTAATACTTTAGTAGTTTTGGCCGCTGGGCCGATTGGCCGGGACACTATACCATAATTTCTTTTCGATCGCACCCACCTTAATAGCTTAATTTACAACTTTACTTCACGGGGTCTGGGGCAGCAGCCCCAGAACCGAGACATGCTTTGGCTTGTGTCCC
The DNA here is from genome assembly GCA_011033025.1 of Beroe forskalii. Classification (NCBI taxonomy): domain Eukaryota; kingdom Metazoa; phylum Ctenophora; class Nuda; order Beroida; family Beroidae; genus Beroe; species Beroe forskalii. The sequence goes on along the minus strand of WFMF01000666.1, from coordinate 10,951 downwards.
ATTGAGAGGACTTTAAAAACATGTTTGTTCCGGATCCTTCACAATTGTCTCAAATCGAACCTTTTTTGATGCACATAATTACTCGGGCTTTCAACAAATGGTGCATTTTTTGTGACTTCACTGTTTTCTTTTTGTGTCTGACTTTGGCGATTTTGGTACCAAATATGTTTCATATTTTTCGCGATTATTGAATGGTTCATTTTTCAGAACGACATCAGTACCAATCACCAGGGCCCAATATAACAACCCCACCTGACCAATGCCAATTCTTCAGCTTTGGTCAGGTATAAATGTATCATTTGTTACCATCTCCAGGCCCCATTCCCGATACACAATCGCTCAGATCACGTTATCATTCATCTCTTCTTTCACTCATCCCAAGTCTCATTTTCGTTCTCATTGATCTTTCCTCTTTCACCAATCCCAAGTCTCATTCAGGTTTTCAATGATCTTCTCTTTCACCCATTACAAGTCTCACTCAGGTTCTCATTGATCTTTCCTGTTTCACCAATCCCAAGTCTCATTCAGGTTCTCTTCATTGATCTCTTCTTTCACCCATACCATGTCTCATTCTCGTTCTCATTAATCTTTCCTCTTTCACCCATCCGATGTCTCAAAACGCTTCTCAGCACCCTGCACCACCAATTCGAAATCTCCCCAAGTTTATCACCCCTCCCCCGGTTAGAATACTTTTGTAAGCCAAGGCCGCAACATACCGTGTTTGCAAAATATAAATTTGGACGCATTTTACCGGTTCAACTTCAATGCAACGTGAGCGTAGAAGGAAAGCAAATGTGTCATCAAATCAAAAAACTGACATACATCAATAATTATAGGCGTGTACTATATATTATGAATCGCCAATCAAGCATCAGTTAGTTCAATACATAACGTTTTTATATACGGCTAGAGCTAAGAAGGGGTATTTAGAAAAACAAACAATATCCACTTAGGGGCATTACCTATATAACTTGGTTATTCATTGCTACGATCATTTTCATTCTACGCATTATCGATTTTTCTTTGATATTCATGAACAAAAGCACGTAAATGGGCGTTTGTTTAATATTTTCACGGTTCAAATTCACTCGATATCATTAATAGTTAGAATTTGAATCGAATGTTTTCTAGCTTTGATTAGACTGCAGATACCGCGCAGTCCAGTCGCAGTGTGTGTGCGTCACAACATGACGTTAACTCATGCAGTATGGGTGGGTACCAGGGTTCTACGACCCATTAAACTAGTGACGTATGCTAAATTGCTAACGTCATAAGGACGTGCAGGGGTGTAAAAGGTATAATGGGAGATCGGGGTGATGATGAGAACTTTGATGGTTGATTTTTCAAACCTTTCCTTAATATTTTCATCAAAATTTTCCAAAGTTGAAACAAAGATCTGAATACAATGTTATAGTCTCTTGCTTATTAAGAGAGAAACTTCTTTTAAGTCTTGTACAAGGTTCTAACCAAGTCAGGACTAGGTTTTGAGAAGCTTCCCACTGGAAAAGAGTAAGAAGTGGCTGAATTTCAGTTTAAAAGCTGAAACCTTTTGAAATTGATTGTAGCTGTTTTTGAATCTATTCATCAGGAATATTTTTAGGTTACGATCATTTCATTATCAGTTCGAAAAATTAAAATATGATAGTAATAAAAATCATAATTTATTCTAGACGCACTCAAAAATTACGGTTCTTCCGTTTAAAATTTCTAAAATGGGTACAATTAATGGTCGGTGAAATGGATTTTTCTTTATGACGAAACTTGACCGTTTGATTTTTGAAAAATCAATATTAAATCTAGAAGCACTCAAAAATCAATATTCGATTATTACACTATCCCATTTTCTTCATTGTCTACTCAAGCAGCTAAGTAGGTAGGAGGGACAGCCATGATTACGGGGTTGGGCTTTGCATTACGAGCCCAGGATCATGGATGGGAGTTGAAGCGGCCAAAACTTGATTATACGTAATATGTGAAAGATTCCTAATTTCATGTAATAAGGTATTTTCTGAATATTATGTTGAATGCACCGTTATGCAAAGAAATTCATCTTTGTCCCACTATAGGACACGCAGAACAATAAAGATGTTTGCAGTGATGTCAGAATGTGAGATCAACTCACTCAACTGAGGACGTCACTGTGCCTACAATCCTCTCAGGTATGTGCGGTGTGTAAATTGTAATTACAGCGCTATGAGATTATCAGGACTTAATCGGATAACCTGCACCCTTAACTCCCTGTTGTATATAGAAAAGGTCGTACCTATATTACATAGTTACGGCACTATTCGTCCACTCTGAACTATGACTGTGACATCACCCTAACATAAACCTGATGATAATCCCATGGCGCTGTGTATAGTTTATACTTATGAGCTGGATTATATGTTGTGGTACGGACTCTTGTCGCCTGGTGACAGTGCTAGGAAGGGAATTATATTATTGTTTGCTTGTTGTAGTGTACTTTCTCTGAGAGATTTGTTTGTTGTATAGTGCAATTTGTTAGAGCTTTGTTTGCCAATGCAATGATAATTCAGTAATTTTGATTTTGTACTGAAAATAGAAGTCATTGTAGGTTGATCATTTGTACGAAAACTCATTATCTTCAAATCAAACTAGAATTCTAGTTTAGCTAGCTGACATTCCGATTGTCGGCAAAGGCCAAAGCCACCTTTAAAAGCAGCCGTTTTCAAAAGTTATTAGTCGTAGCAGCCATTGTGTATTTTTCTGCAAAATTCATCAGAATTTTTAGGATGGGTATTACAAACTTGGCCCCTTTAAACCATTACGTCGCAGTCAATCACCTATTATTTGTTCGCGCCCGGCAATTATTTGCACGTGCAAGTTAAACTGAGGTATAAAGGAGACCCTGCTTGCCGCCATAGGATCAGATAAACTATATATGAAGAATGAGAACTGTAGTTTAACAAATCTCATTATATTTTAACTATTTTGTGTTAAGTTGGCGTCTAGTTCTATGCACATATGCTTCAGTCCATTGGTCGTATTGTGGCTTATATTGTCTTTATACCTGCCATGTTTTAGATAAATGCCAATTATTGTTTGTTTTATCGACAGTGGACAGTTTGCCATGATGGTAATGGCTGGAAATCATCCAACTGGGTAGCTGCTGTTTCTTGAGAAAGCTACCAGGAGTTTAGAACTTAACCTCATCTAATATTCGGACTGATGTCCACGAACCTAGCTCTATTTCAAACGTTACTGAATACTGGTACCTCGAGTAGATCTATTGCTCTATTGAGCTGTGTAGGAATACACCAAACGAAAGGAAATTTCAGGTTCCTCATTATAAAGACTTCGTTAGAGGAAACCATGTTGACTTCACCTTCCGTTCATAGCCAAACGGCAGACAAACCATTTAAAACCCCCCACCAAAAGTAAGCGTTTCCTGGAAACCAAGCACCCTCTTTAACCCATCACATCGACCCCATTTTTTCAGAGCCTATTCTGTTCCAGTGCGAGCTCTAACATGAAAAATACACCCTGGTATATCTAAACGCCGCGCACGAGAAATAGGCGGTTCAACGTCATCAACTCACTACATCATGATATGATAATGACGTCATCCTACCAGGCTATTTCTCGCGCGCGGCGTATAAATAGCTGTATGCCTGGCTGCTATATACCACTCCTTATTAACATGCTCCTAACATCTACCAGGTACTCCACTCCTTAACAAACCAATTAGCTGTCCACTCTATATAACTACGAGATCATTATCCAACTCGTGTATATGCTATATTCGCCCTGATTCAGCAGCTCATGCTGTGATCATCATCATGCATCATGCGAAATATATGGTATCCATTTTCATCGTATTTAATCGGGTTTATTGTGTATTCAAGGTAATGACTGAAGGAACTAGTATAGCCTGGTTATTATTAAACCAGCATATCATACGTTCTTGTTATGTATGCTGCATGGTCGGTCTAGGGTTATTTAAAAAGTCGCATGGAGCACTCGCAATGTCGTATGATATATATTCAATGTTGCTCAAACCTTCATGGGTTGCAAATTGTCGCTTCAAGTAGCCCAAATTAAGCGGTGGTTTAAAACCTTCTCTCCAGTCCTTCTCTGTGTCATATTACCCACATACACAGTTTAAACTTGCAGGATCAGACACTTATAACATTTCGTTCCTCCATAATATATGACGTATTTTGTATAGTTCAAGCTCTTTCTCGTCGTCGACTGAGCTCTGCTAATATAGGATTCACAGTATAGTATGTGTAATATGTACACATATGCTGTTGTTGTACCTACTAACAACCTAACAATCTCTCTCTCCGTTTAAATATAAATGGGCTGTGTACTGAGTGATAATTGCCTGTTGCTCTGGAGTTCATTCTCTATTGGTATTTCACAATATTTTAAAAGTAAAGGCGCTTTGGAATTTTATAATTCTCCTCCAAAATTTCACTCCCTTCTGGTTTCGTGGATTTTGTAAATTTATTTAATTATCATAGCCTTCATAGCTGTATTGAATGTGGAAAAAACATTGAATTTATGTTTATTGTTTGAGTGTTGGAGGTTTGAAACAGCCTGTAACTGTATTTTGTTTTTGTGCCTCAGGCCTCGTGAGATTAAATGAATAAATCACTCTGCATCAGACGGCCCACTAGTTTCCATGGTGAATGTCAAATGAGTCACCTTTAATCACATGAAGTGTATACATTTCATCAAGTGTTTGTACCGCAGGTGTGTGTAGTGTGTATATACAGACCATCATCAGATCAATAATAGCTGCTATAGTGGTAACTTTCTATTGCTCTATTGTACACTCCTTTGCTACTTCATAACTCCTAGTCTCCGTATTATCCTCCTCTGATGAGAGTTCTCCCTAGGATCTCTCCCTGTTTAATATTGCAATTTACATGTCCCCTGTAATCCTGACATAAATCAAAGGTCTTTGGTATATTTGCCCAGGCTTTGCTGTTTAACAATCCTTCTGAAACTAACAGCTACGAATTATAAAATGAGTGTTCGAGCAGCTCATTTGAAATTGCGTTTATTACCATATTCTAAGCTGCAGCAGGCCTTATGTTCTCTTCAATGCTGCATACAGCTGTCTCGCATTGCAGTTTAGTGTAGCCGTGGAGAAAGCTCCAAACCGTAGTCCCTTATTAAACCAATGACCTTTTCATATGATCTTGTTATTCATGAATTTCAGTCGTCTCTGACCCAGTTTTCAATCCATGAATTGCAATCTAATCTCGTCTCCGATGATCTCTGACCCACCTTTCTTAGGTCAATGTCAGCAGGAGATAGGGAGCACCGCTACAACATTTACTAGACCAATAACCCATCACTCTCTGTCAGGTCTATGTCAACAGGACATAGTTTGTACCACTACCACCATTGCAAGACCACTAACAGCATCCCTCCTGACTACTGACTCCCATGTCAGGTTGGAATAAAGGTCGGGTTGGTTGCCAATCCTGTGCGAGCGAAGCGAGCATTGTAGCTGTTGGTTGCGAGCGAGGTGCCGCGGAGCGGCGCCGAGCGAGCTACGGCAGGGGTCTGGGGGCGCAGCCCCCAGCGGGGTCCAGGGGCAGAGCCCCTGGTGGGGGAAATTTTTGCTAAAATTGTATATTTTTGAGCCTTTTTCCTTCATCTGAGCGTGAAAATATTCGAAATTTGAACTCTGTATTTCTTTTTAAAAAAAGTCTGAAGTTTGTCAATCATGTACGGCCAGAAATTCAATGAAATTGTAAAATTCGTCGAGTCATTACCTATTAATAATTTATGTTAACATACAAAATTGATACATACAAGGAGATTAAGGATGTCAACTTTATGATTAAGTGCTCTAGTGCAGGTAGCTGATATTGATACGAGAGGCTATACCTTATTGTAGGAAATTAAGCACTCAAAAAATTAAGCCAACACGTCAATAAGCACCATGAAATTAGGCCCTTTTGAGAGGTCTGGTGCTTAATTACATGTTAGGGTAATTAAATGTAGGCTTCATTTCATGAAGCTTAATGCAATGTTTCCATAATGTATTCAAATTACACGCAATTTTTTATGTGCGTCTGTTATAAACAGATTTGAGTAGCATAAATCAAGGCATTAAAATTTGTTTTATCATAATGAAATGAAACGCAGGTATTTCCTATGTATGTATGTATTACGTATGTATAAGTTGATACATGATTCTTTAATTGCCGCTTTTTACCTTAATCACACAGTGAGTTCATTATATTTATATGATTTAATCATATTCAAAAACTACTGATATCTAAATGACAATATGAAATATGTGGTGGGCTTAGATTTGTAAGTTGGCAAATTCTGTACTTTCATTGCTTTACATTATCACTGAAAATGTAGCAAAATATCGAACATTTATGCCATTTTGAATCCCAAAATTAATTGAAAATTGAGGTATTCAAAATTAAGCCAGCACGTCATTAAGCACCATGAAATTAGGCCCTTTTAGAGGCATTGGTGCTTAATTTTCTGAGTGCTTAATTTCCTACAATAAGGTAATCATTTTAATCAATTTTTTTCTCGCTAGAAGTGGCCCACTCTTTGAAACTTAATTGAACAGACTGGGATCATGCCGGCTGGAAGTGCAACCACCGCTTTAGAGAGCTTGCAAGTTGCTGCTCTCAGCAGCAGTGTTTTACTACAGCTCACCCTCACAATAATCTAATCAGCTGCAACCAGGATTGCAACCAGGATTGCGAGAGAGCCTCCAGGATTGTAAGCGGAGCTTACAATCCTCCGAAAATAGTTACAAGTTAGGTTGCTCTGGTTGCGCTAGCATCAAATACAGGATATATGCTGGATAATATGAGGGAAGTAGATAGACTACGCATATCCCTTCAGCTGTAGTAACTATTAAGGTGGCAAGGTATGATATCATATTATGAATGATACCAACGTAGTGTTTCTAAATTCTGACTGGGGCAAAGAATAAAATGGGGATTTTATGCATTGCATACTGATAGTGATACAACAAGTAGCGAACAATAATTATTCCACGTTTTACTCAGCATTAACTGTAAATAATTATTTCGCAACTAATTTCAAGTTGTTAAATTCTGAAATTTTATGGTTGCTTTATCAAATAATGTTACCCAGTTAGGATTGCCAGGATTGCAGGATATTCCAACCTGACTCCCATGTCAGTATGATGTCTGCAGGGGACCTACAGGAGAGTGAGGAGGAGGAGGAGAACGGGGACGTGCCCGGCATAAGGATGAGTTACCTTCAAGGCGTTTCTTTCAGCTGGGTCACTTTCAGGAGTCGCATTCAGGGGGTTAAAGGATGAGGTACCTTCATGAAATAAACCATAAGGATGAGGTAGTCACTTTCAGGGGTTTAATGGCTGCCCGGCATAAGGATGAGGTAGGACGAGCCATGAGGTAGCTCCCCAAGTTGTCAGAGGTTTAATAGGCACAAAGATGAGGTAGCGTCAAGACGTCTTTTTCTTCTGGGTCATTTTCAGGGGTCGCTTTCAGAGGGTTATTCAAAAGAATGAAGTAGCTTTCAGGGGATGAATGGGTGAAATAATCACGTCACTTTCATGGTGCTAAGTGGCTAATTAGCGATGTCATAATTATGGCGATGTCACATATAAGATTTGCTATGATGGTTATAAGATTTGCTATGATGGTTCTGAAATGATCTTATGTCTTCATGTCCTGAATGATTCATGTCTTGTCCTTATTGGTAAGTCACAGGCAATTTTCCCTCAGTTACTACGAGTCCCGGTGCAGTCCTGTACACAGGGACGACAGAATAGCAGTGAAAATAGTCGTGGGCTTCTCTTTCGTATTTTTACCAGGTTAGTTAATAGTTACTTTGCTAGACTTCGGAGAAAAGAGAAGGGATGATTTCCAATGGCAATGGAATTTTTCAAAGATGAAAGTATAAAGATATCTTCTCCATTTCATTTTCATTGGTCGACTGAAAATTACCATCTTCAACTTGGAATATTCGCAGTATTTAGATTTCAATCACCATCTCCAAACACAGGGTTGGCGTGTGTGGGGGTATGGGCAGCATGTCTCATGTACTCACCTGACATGTGGTATGAGTTAGTGTTAGAGAGCCCTCTCAAACTTCCCTTCTACGCCTTCGGTGGGGTCTGGTGTGGTAAGTTGCAAACCACTTGGATTAAAAAACTACAAGAGATATCTTATGACTAATCAACTTTATGAAGTACGAATTGAGGCACCTGTATCTGAAAATAGAATTCAAATCGCAATAAAGCCAGTGTGAGCTGGGGCATGAGCAAAAATACGAAATTAATTTTCCTCTCTTCGTTCCCATATGAACCTCCACCATTTCATAACACCTACTCCCAGGGGTGTGCGTAGCGACAGGTTTCTCCCTCTTCTGGACTTGGTACGTTAAAGGATGTCGGAGGTTCGTACCCTACCTCCTCCTCGGTATCCTGATCCTCCTCCTCTCCTTTGCCTACCCTGCCCTCCTCATTGTGGGACACTTCATCCTCTACTCCTTCGCTGCCGTCACCATCCTCTGGCTCATCCTCATTGTGGCGCTGGTGTTCTACTCCAGTGTCAGCAAGATAGCAGGATTCAGCTTCCTGCCCATCTTACTATGGACAACCTACACGGCACTCTTCACTTTCTTCCCGTTCTATGATCAGTACATTGAGGGGGGTAATAGTGCGAGATGACACTATATTCAACACTTATATGCATATGAACTTTAATGAATATATTAACTAACCCGATGTAACCTGGGCTGGTTAGCGCTGGTACTCCGAGTCCCAAGCTAGCATTAAATGAAGTTGGTCATCTGAGACAAATTTGGTTCTAAGGCATTCGGCAGTCACGCAAATTATCACAGCAGGAAATTTCAACTTGAAGTTGCTAAGTTGAAGGCAGCAGAAATTACCAACGGCAGAGACAAGTTTAGGACATCATTAGGAAACCATAATTTAGGAAAGCTAAATCTTTATTCCTTTACCAATGATCAATTATATGGGGCTGCAGATTGCAGATGCAGTGAATTCCGTAAACTGAAGGTTTTGTTGACTAGAATGTGGATTTCAAACAAGAGTTGCTATTTTTCATGAAGCACTTGACAGTGACAGAGCGAACAAGTTTTTGGAAATTAAGAAAAATAATTATAATATTACCCTCTGTTTAAACCTGTTTAAATCTGACAAAATGACAAATTAGTCAAGTTTATAGTTATATTCTGTTCGACTTAAGATTGTTTTAAAAGATTTCTATATGAATTAATGTTAAACTTGTCTATTATTTTTCAAATATAACAACATATTACCTCAGACAACAATTCACTCATTTATTTGCTAAGGGTGATGGCCAATGAAACATAGGGCAGGCAGGCTAGGAAATACTTAGTAAATAGTATTTTATAAAAAAGAAATTTCTTCTATCTGAGACTGTTCAGAAAATGAAATAATTCAAGGTGAAGAATTTGGAGAATTATGTTCCTCCCCGTGGAAAAAGTGTGCGACAGAGGGTAGGGTAAAATCCTACTAGTGGAGTGTTAATACCCCAGAAACCAGATTAAAAACCAACGGTTTCCAAAACCTTGCCCCTCGACCTGGTGTCTACAGCTACAATAAGAGCGAATGATGCACTTCAGGCTTCAGACTGTATACGTCACTTCCCACATGGGAATGCCCCATTTGGTAGGTATGTGCTTTCTACACACTTACCCTCAAGGTAAGAAGGTAATAGTGTGGTTTACATGGTGGGTGTTTATAGTATACTTAGTTGTACGATGTATCCTGTACACGTGCCACACGTGGCTGCAGGATGATATAAATAGGGAGTCAGTTTTACGACTTGTCTACTAAACTAGATACCTCATTACCTTTATACTGTGTGAGTGTTTTGTCATTGTGTACGGGGTTTTCTCATTACGAGCGTTTTGAATATATTTATCTTGGGAGCTGTAAAAGAGCTACTTATACTTTACAAGCTTTCCACGATATTTAATGCAATGGTGGACGCCCTCTTTCCGACATTCTTGAGAATGAAAATTACGTAATCTTCAACTGCCTTGTTTTTCTCTTCGACTTTAAATAGTTTACAGATGATATATAGTAGGGGTTGCCAGTGGAATTACCTCTTTCTATATACAATTCTGTGCTTAAACTATGTTGCACGTGCAGGGAGAAGCTTTTGAAGCTCAGCACGTCAGATCCAGGTATATTGTACGGTTTGTAGTGATAAAACCCGTAAATCACAAATATGAAAACCTACGAATTCTTATGTGCATAATTCTATGTTTATGTTTATTGAAATGCGTTTTACTAGCTGAGTTTGATAGTTTATTTAGGTTTCATTAGTACGTTTAATACACCATTGCAATCGATTTCAGATAGTTTGGAAGGAAATTTGAATCTCGCCCTACCCTCCATAGCATAATATAGATCCAGTCAATAACATTCATCCCATTTCCAAACCACAGACAAAATGACATGACAACAGACTCACATGATAATTGGTATAGAGCTTGAGCTTGAGAATTAGGATCTGATTAGCATACTCTTCCGATCCAATCAGTCTGCACGTTGAGATACCCGTCAGATTCACCTGAAATACGTATTAAATTGAGGAACACATATCAAACTCCTAATTAAGATACTTCAAGGGGATTGGAGGTACCTATAGTCTATCATAGCTTAGCCACCTCATGAGTCACTTCATTGAGCTTATCCTTCACTTTCCATATAAGCAATCTCCTAGAGATTTAAATGCTCAGCTGATCCGTTGATAATGTTAAAATGCGGTTCCTCATAAGTTCACCGTCAAAACAGATATATTTGAGTCAAAAAGCAGCATAGATATTGAGTAATGAGACATGAAATTGTGCACAAATTATCATGAATCGATGGCGAATCATGGCCATAGTACACACAGAAGAAAGTGCACTACTACAGCTGTTTGCTTGTTACTAAAAAAAAATTTTTTAT